>BMAV01002826.1:507936-569256 GCA_019973955.1 Trichonephila inaurata madagascariensis
TAACTTGATTATTGTACTCAGATTTAGCGCAGGATATGCATTTGAATGCAATTTTCGGGTAAGTTACCTTTTTCTTGTAATGGATTTATATAGATATTTTATCCATTATTTTCAATAGGTTTTTGCTCAGTATTATTAACAGAAGGAAGGTTGGCCCAAAACATGTTCAAACCCACTTTTACATAAATTATTTTATATATAAAAACTGTCTTAAGTCAGCAAAGTTTATAATACTGTAGAATCCATATTTTATATTTTAAATTCTATTATTTTAATTTCTAATATTTCCTTTCTAAAATCTTATCTCTGGTTATCTTGCAATTTCGATTTTTTTCAGTGTTGATAATTGTTTATTCATCTCCCTTTAGTAGATATTTTGACTATAATATATGGATTTGAGATTCTTCAAAAGAGAATTTAAGAGAAAAAAAATTTTAAACTCGGCTTCAAAAGTAACTTTTATACGAGCTTACTTAAGATTTATAAAATATTTTGCGGACTATAGTATTCAAAAAATATCTTTTTCTACAAATGTTCCACGAACAGTTAAAAAAAAAGCATTCGATATTAAATGCAGCAGATGAAGAATACAAAAATATGCATTTTTAATTAAAACTGTAAATATTATTTCATTAACACAAACATTCCAAGTACATTTTAATAAAGTATTAAATATCGAAATGTACATTTTTGAAACAGTTTTATGTATTTATATCTTGTGCTTAAAGTAAACAGTTTCCCCGGAAAACAGTTCTTAAAACTTCATAAATAAATCTCTTACAAAAACAAATTCATACCTTTCGCCGGTACCTCAGCAGGAGTTCCCACGGAAATGCGTCGAGTCGCCAATTACAAGTAGACCCCACCACTAACTCCCAAGCATCAATCACTTCCATGCCTCACACTTACGAACGCAAAGGAGGAAAAAGAAAAAGCGAAAATGTAAAACACACACTCCGCCGTCCAGCGATCACCGGCTACAGAAGCTAGTGATGCGTCGAACTAGCACCAGAAGTGCGGTGTGATCGAACTCTAGTTGCAATGGGGAGGAAACAATCATTGGGAAACGTGCCTAACACGTCACCATTAAAAACCGACAACAGATGGGATGGAAGAGGGAGCCGGAACGTCTGCATGTCACGTTAGGATAAAACCAGCATTGGCGACGAAAGTGATTTCGGGGATGGGGGGATGATGACTCCTCCCCGGATTTACTTATGACGTAAAAAATTTAAGACCTCTCGCAACAAGTGGCACTTGAGAGTGGCCGCATTTAGAGAAAGAGTAAATGAATTATTTTTCCAGCCTTTTCTTGAAAGAAACCATTTAATGGGACTTGTTTCGTTCATCCTTTGCCCCTGGTTCTGCGAGTGAACAACGTTAGATTGAGATTTTGATGTTATTATTTTCGTCTAGGGTCTCTGTTTCAATGAATGGGCATTGTTAAAGTTTCAGCGGCCTCTCGAGATGTTTATCCACTTGTGATAAAAAGAAACACAGACGCCCTGACTGGGACACGACAAGGCGTGTATAATTGAATCCTAATATTTTTCCAAGATTATTAACACTGACAGACATGGGAGAATCGTTTAAGTGCTTAAGAATAGTGCAACTGAAGATGAGCAAAAAATATGTCTTGATTACTTGTTTCTTTGTATGAGTGAAAGACATTCAGTCGCATTGAAATGAAATTTTTTTGGATTGCAGTAAGTTTGTTTAAAAATTATTGAAGACAAAATGCATAGTTGTTATGTAGTTTTTGTAAGACTATGAGATTTTTGGAAATATATCCGGGTGTTTTCTAAAAATGAGAAATATATAATAACGATTATTTTCTTAGTATGTTTCACGTTTCGTCGTGCAAAAATCGAATAAAATTTTAATGTAATTGTTTCTGAAGGGAGATATAGCGAGGAATTTCAATGGCCAGAGGATAAAGTCAAATTTCACGCAGCCTTCTGACAAGGTATGAGCCATAGACCGTTACGTCATGCTTACCCGGAAATTTTGAGAAACCTGCATTTCTTGGGGAATTATTAGGCATGAAAAGAATTTAAAAAAGTAAAATGATTTGGGTAACAACGATAATTTAAAGATTAGACTGATTAACAGAATGCCAAAACGGTAGGGGAAAAAATGCGTGTAAAAATTATTTTACTATGCATAACCTAAATTAAGAAATACAAAATTTTGCTTAAGAAGGGAATAGTGATTGAATAAAATTATATAAGAAACATTCCTTACAAAATCAAAGCGAGATGTAAAGCATACATAAAATATCTGCAATCAGAACGTAATCATGTAGCAATTAACCACACTCTAAAACAGCGGTCGCCAAACTTTTTGACCTCACGGACCAGTAAATTCATAATTTAAATCCCGCGGACCACTAATAAGATTTAAATATATATTTTTTTAAAATTGTGATCTAAGAACACATAAAATGTACCTAGTTAATAAAATGAAACTATTAATTGCAACCGAATTATGAAAGCTTTATTAAACCATAATAAAATAAACAAAAACTGTAAAAATAAAACAATTAAAAATGGTTTAGGTGTATCAAACTTTTAGCGTTATATATTGCTAGTGTGATAGATGTTCCTGCTTACTTGAAATAAGATTATGAATAGTTAGATCCAATGTTGTAACTGCAAGACATTTATTTCAAGCTGAAATCGGCACCACGTTTTGATGGCTTTGACAGATGAAAAGGCCTTTTCACATAAATAAGTTGAGAATTGAATCAGAATTATCATCGCCTGTTCACTAAGAAAAAGGTATTCACTTTTACCACTTTTCGGGGGGCCATTACCGAAGGTTCCACATTTTTCTGGGGACCGGCGAAATTTTCTCGCGGACCACCACTTTGGTGATTTCTGCTCTAAAACACTAGGTTGAAAGAAAAGAACGACCTTAACTATTTCATCGATTCTAATGAGCGAGTGAAAGTTACATTAACGTCGCACTATATAAAGTAACACGAGGGCTATTGGCGACGGCCGCCGTAATTTTGAGCTTTGGTCAAGTGACGAGGACGACACCTGAGCTGGCGCTCTCTCTCTCAACTACCATACCACACCAAAACGAAAGGACTCTGAACTCGACAGATTTATCGTGTATCAGCCCTCTCCACACGGCAGGTCTTTAGTGGCATTAGGACTCGAACTCGCGACACGCCGGACAAGAGTTCGTGATCATAACCACTGGCTGCTCTATTTTAATGACTTCATAAGTTAAATGAAGTTTTTCGAAAATGATAGAAATATAAATCTGTAGATAAATATTGCATTTTCTGTAATCATGAAGGCATTTAGAATTTCCCATCATAAGCTTCCCAAAGAGCAAAAGCAATATACATTTCGCTGCATTGCAATTTGTTATAATAAAATACATTGGCCTCCAAAAGTTAAAGGTGTAACATGTTTTTCGAAACTCTATGAAAAAAATAACTATAACAAAATCTATAGTTTATATTTATGTTAGTAATGAACATTAGGAGATTTATGCAAAAAATGATAGCCATTACATTTATTTTAAAGAAATGGGTTTTTATAGGAATAGGAGAAAATATGTATGAATCAAACTTTCGCAGCTTCTTGTGTACGTTTTGTGTGCATGGTAACTGATTTTTTCAAAAGTTGTTGGTAATTTCGTTGACAATTTCCTGAAAAGTTTTGCAACATCAAAGAGAAGTCGCTTGCCCGATTCGTTAAGACGAAATGCAATCGGATGGATGTAAACGGAGCTGTCACAAAGCTGATGCTGATAGATGTCTTGGTGTGTTTCGCACTATAAACCAACAATAGTAAATCAGTAACTCTGAAAATTCTTCGTCTAGAAGACATGTTCCCGATCGAACAGTTACAACACCAGCAGGAGACCATTTTCTAGCTTTTTCGGTTGCAAGAAGGAGAAACAGAACCGTGCTTCAACTCGTTGCAGATCATTTCGTTGCAGAATCTCCGCTATTACGGTGCGAAGATGTCAGAACAATGAAGATCTATATTCAAAACGACTAGTTGTACGTGTTTTCCTGAACCGGCAACAAAGTACCCGTTTATGCTGGGCGAGAAAACATATTAGATAAGATTAAACAGCAATGGGTTTTTTGCGCTCTTCGCAGACGAGGCTAAGTTCACATTGGAGAGCTATTTAAGGCGTCTGCTGATCTGTAGAAAACAACGTACCAATTCAACATTTTTGAAAGACAATTATAGTTGGAATTATGGTTTGGGTTAGGATCTCTCTGGGTGATCACACTAACCTGTATGTATTCCATGAAAAAACTTTAACCTTGATCGATGTCTACCCATATGTCGCTACTTTTGGTTATAAATTCCTTCTGTGATAAGTGATAATATGTGACGTCACTTAGGAGCTGTGTTTGTTAAGGATTATGCATGCAAATTTGCAATGCGTTTCCCTTAACCTCTGGGGATATTTTATTATGATATTTAACATGAGAATCTTGCCTTACGAAGGGGCCATGATGTCTGAAAATGACCATTACTATTTAAGAAATGCAGAGTGAATGAAGAGAAGGAAGAGGAAATGTCAGGATTTATAAGAGATAGATGAATTAAAAAGCATTATAGAAGTGTTACTGAATAAGTGCAACCGCACGAGAAGAAATTCAGAGCACTTATAACTGAATGGAATAAGTGCTCACTTATTCCCATTTTTAGAAGTCCTCTCTTTCGATTTGTACGAAAAGTAAATCATCTTTATTTGGTTAGAATGAAGTTAAGTTAAACAGCTCCATAGAGTTGATTAATTTCGATATTGATAATTAAAGGATTGAATAAATTAGTAAAAGAATTAACTATGATTATAATGACTTACTAAAAATGAAGCAAGAGAGTCCACCATATATTTTAATATCAGCTATATTTAAGATAAATTAAAGTATTAATGATATTCTGCTATTGCAGATATTACTACAAAGGAATAATTTGATTCTTGTGAATTAAAAGAAGTAAGTGCATGTTAAGTATAATAATAGAGAATTTACATTACAATGTGAAACAAATAACAATAATCCTCTTGATGGTTTTTTATCAATTTATATACCTAATATTGGAAAATTATGATCAAAACCAGAAGCTATCTGTTTCATAGACATAATTAATAGCATCCTCACAGGTATTCCTTAAGTGGACAGGGTATTGAATAAATAGTTTTATCAAATTCTCTTTCAAAAGTTCTTGCAAAACTTTAGCCACGAAAATGTTCTTTCTATCTAAGTAATCTGAAAGAAATTTAGCTGTGATCAAATTATGAGAGGGTGTAACGTTTCCCGCCTCCCAGCTGTGAATCGGCATCTTTGTGGATCACCACACATGCATTTGCACCTGCACGTTAAAATTATTGCGTGGTCCACCTTGGACCTCCCCTGCAACCCCTTGACCCACGAGGGACCCCTTCCCGCCACTAGCAGGATGCAACGAGATGCTAAAAAGAGGCACCGATCGCTGATCCCCGAAGAGAGAGAACGAGAGATGCTCTGAACCTTCGAAGTGAGCGGACGTCGAAAGAGAACTCCCCTCTCACAAACCACTTCAATTGACCTCTAATAATCTTTTAATAAGTTTAATAACTTCAATGTATAATCTATAAATAATAGCTGTGACATAAATAAACTAAATTTTTAAATTAATCAATATCACGCTACCGTTATTAATCTCAAACGTCACAAGGGTAAAATTAAACGATACAATCCGATAACAATCTGCAGACACAAAATTTTTGAGGAAAATTTCTTTCAAGATAGCACTTAAAAACTGTTAAAGATGAAACTAGTGACATGATATATCAATATTACAGTATGACAAAGAAAATTTTAACATGTGTTCGACTAAACGTATTAAGAACTGCAATTATGTCTTTCTTTCAATTTATGAATATAAATTTGATTGATACTTGTTATATGCTCTTTTTTCACACTCAAAATTCATAAATAAATAAGATTCAATTCAGCTAATATGACAAAAAAAAACACATTATCTAAAAAATAAAGATGTTTACATAATTATTACAAAACATTATCAGAAAGATTAGCAGACTGGCGTCACTTTATAGGCACCAAAAGTTTTCATCACAATTTGTTATCATTTTTGTATTCTCACCTTTCATCGATTCTAACAGAAAAGTTCAAGATATGATATGAAACCTAATTATGTAAAATGAAAACATCGAAGCTAAGAAGGGAAAGTGGATGGCAATATATTTTTAAACAGAAAATAAGAAACAATTTTTATATATAAAAATTTATTTCTCTTTTCCTAAAATTTTGTATAATTTCAATTTTGCCGAAGATTTAGAATAAAAAAACTAGGGTGACAGTAAAGTTAAGAGAACAAACATATCGCTTTAAAATTATAAGTCACTTAAACACATTTAAATTATTAAACTTTCTTTTTTCAGAGCTAAATAGTTTCAAAAATAAAGGTAAAATTATTTAGTATAAATACCATAAGTATAATGCCATAAGTTCTTATACAATTATAAAGGAGTTAAAATAAAAAATAAAAAACTTTGTTATGAAATTTAACACTAAATTTTTTAAAAAGTTTTACTTTACCTTTAAATTTAACAAATTGCATTTTTCATTCAAATTTATCACCTTTTGACTTCATACGAATCTGAAGTCTTTTCAGGCACTATCGAGGCAAAGATAATCCATCGATGCACACACTACCTCCATCGGAGTTTGCATCGCTGTTTTCCTTTAAGAACCATTACGAATGCTCGAATTGGGATACCATTTTTCACACACTTTCCCTCCATTATTGATCACAAGTTACAGTCGAGTGGACTTAAATTCCCGAACATCTGGAAGACCAATCTTTGTGTTGTATGACGTTCGGAACATTCTCTTTCAAAATCTTCGCCTTATGAGCACGAGCAGAGAGAGTAATGTTGAAATGTTAATCGTTTCTATTGAACAGGTTTGTGTTCAGGAGCTTCGATACTGATTCTAAAATAGAGCCTAGATAACCTTTACCGTAGTTTCCACTTTTCTCGCAAAATTTAATCTCTGAGACGCTTTCATAGTTGACTCCCACCAAACAATACGGAAGTCGGAGGGGATGAGCTCTATGCATGTATTTTTTCTTTTCGTTAGCTTCTAGGACATTCCTTGCGTATACATGATCACTATGGCGGGAAAAAGATTCTTCATTGTCAAAAATTTTCTTGTCGGTTTACAGAATTCATCTGTGGCCCTGCCTTATCAGTGAGTTTGCTATCAAGTACCTTTGGCACTTTAAATTATTTTGTAAGAAAATAGCCAATTATTCTTCAATAACCTCTTGGTCCAAAATCTTTCTTTACTGAAAGACAAATTATTCTTTTTTAATACGTTCAGCTGTTTAGCAAGAACAGTCTTCTTTTGACAAAGAATTTGACGAATTCTCCCCCTGACTCGCTAGGACAATAACTAGTGCTCTCACCGAGCGCGGACGACCGCTTCTAGTACAGTCGACAATGTTGTTGGTCTCAGAAAATTTCTTAATTGTTTAAATAACCTTCTGATGTCTAAATGTTAAACAACCTTCAAAATGTACGACGGGCTCTTCTTTTTTTTTTTAAAGGGAGGGGCAGAGGAGTACTTACTGCACGCTTCTGTTTAAAGTGTAAAAGCTCTGACTGATGTAAAACAACATGCATGATGTAAAGCAACATGTTTTTAAATACATTGCAGAGGATCTTCAATGACGAAACTTAAAATTGCCTAATGTGTTTGAGTCACAGCGGGCGATCTCGAATTTTTGTATCAGAACTTATGGCAAAAGTAGGTAGATGTTTGATGATGAAGTCCTGCACATCAAAATGTATTGAAGAAAGCACACAAGTATCTGTTGTTAAAAACTAATCTTTTAAAACACCGATTACTGAATGACTGATATGGCATATGAAATTCTGATTATTTAAAAAATTAATTAATAAAAATTTGATTAATAAAATTGATTAATTAATAAAAATTTGCAAATTCAGCATATACAAAATATTACAGTAAATACTTCATTATTCAATTATATAAAAATTGTTTATTTTTCAACAAACTTTCATAATGAAAGAGAACATTCAACTCGAAAATGTGATTAAAGACAAAAAGAAAAAAAACGACATTTTTACCTTCAAAATGTTACCAGAATGTACTTCAGTTAATATTTTAATATCTGCTAATTTTTTTTTTTAAAAAAGCATATTTGTGAGTTTAAACTTAGTAATAAAATATCCTACTGTAGATATCTTTTCATGCAATCTATAATTGTATTATTACTTGTTTAATGAATAATATAGATATATTTTTCAATGAAATAAAGAAATTCTACCACATAAAAGACAAAGAAAAAAAGAAAGAAATACTTGATTGCATCAATATTTTTTTAACAATTAAAAAAAATTAATGAAGCACAGATATTGTTTGAATGAATAAATAGATATTCTATGAAACAAACTTTTTCAACTAGCAAAAACAATGGAGGCACCTTGATTAATTTGCACTTATCAGAACAATTCGCAAAACAAACAAAAGGAATAGTAAAAAAAAAGGATTAACTGAAAGAGCAATGTTTCATATAGCAAGTACCGAAAAAGGGCAAAACAAGTCCAGGATATCACATCAATCTGTATTTAGCATTCTTTCTTCAACACATCCATCTTAGTGTTACTTGTGTTCAGGCATATTGTTGTGCAATGTTTGATAAAACTTTTCAAAATATCCGAAGATGGAATCAGCCATAAGAAAAGAAAAATAACTGCAGAAATGAAATGTAAAATTGTTGAAAAATGGAAACCAGATGTACGTGTGAATGTTTAAAGAGATCCTTCAAAATGAAAAGTATCTCTACCCAAAGATTGCATTTTCTCAAAGATGTTGGAAAAGTTGCTCCTCACATAAATAAATTGCAAGGTAACATTATTAACATGAATATCATTTGTGAGGAGGAGTAACTGATTTTCACTGATATCACAAAGAATATGTCAGGACCGTCAATGGAAAAAGTCTTTAAGAAAACTATGAGTGGTTCGGCACCTACAGGGTTGTAAAGCATGTTGAAGCAGCAAATTTTGACACAAAAACTGCATTGAACTTCATCAGTGATTGACTTGAAAAAATAAATGGACTTTGAGGATTATCTGCAGAAAAAGGTTTTTAATTATGACAAAACAGGTCTTTTTGGGAAAAAGATACTGAAGTGAATCGATATGACAGTTGAGGGAAATACATTGTCAGGTTGCAAACCAATGAAAAAACATTTTCATGCGGCAATTTTGTACCAATGCAAGCAATGACTAGAAAGTTCAACTACTACTTCTTTACCATTCAAAAACATCAAGAATTGTTAGGTCCAGATGAGCATGCTAAATGTAATATGGAAGTCCACCAACAAAGCTTGTGTAACACATGACATTTTACTGACAATGTCAATGTTAGTTCCTTTTGTGAAAAAATATATTTGCATGAGATGAATCTGGTACACCATGTTTTACTTATGGTAGATAACACTTCTCCCCATCCTCAGACTTACAAGAAGACTTCCTTGACGATTTAAATATCTTAATATTCAGTTTTTTGCTTCCCAACTCAACTCTGTAACTCTAGCCAATGAATCATCAAGTTATTTCTAATTTTTAAAAGCTCTACACTAAAGTATTCTTCAAAAATTGTTTTGATGTGTCTGAAAAAGACCAATCTATCTTTCACAGAGTATGGGTATTTGTCATTCCCACATGGATACTTAACTCAAAATAAACAAAAACGCATATACAAGGATTACCAAGAAAAATACTTCTGCTTCAAAGAAGCTTTGGGTGGAAAATGTTGTAAATTTGTAACTTTTAGGTATTTGAATTAAATCATTAAATCTTTGACCAAAGTCATGGGATTGAAGGTGAATATCAATCATATCAATGAGTTGAAAAAAGAACAAAACCAAGAACCAACGATAAAAGTGCTTAGGGAGCTACAGCAAGAAGTTGTGTAGATGAGTTTGTCAGAGAAAAGGGAATAAGAGCAATGCTGAAACTATGTTAAATTGTTGTATTGTGCATTCAGAAGCATCATCTTCATAAAAGCCTTAGTTGGGCACACTACAAATTTAACAATAATGATGTGCCACATTTTCACCAATTTGAAAGCATCGTAAAAATACAAATGACTTTAGGTAACGATGCTAACTCTTAGTAGTAAAAAAGAGAATTAGGTATGTATCATAAATAATATAAACTAAATATTTTGATTTTATTTGTTTTCCGTAAATTGAATTTGCATTCCAGGTTGGTTCATTCAATAATAACAGGAAAGACAACAATTTCCACTCTTTAAGAATGTATATATAGTCTTCTCTGGATGAACAAATTGTTAAAAATAAAAGCAAAATTGTAAAGAATTTGTTTTTAAGTATCAAAATGAAAATAAAAAAACAAGTGAAAAAAAATATATAAAATTACATAAATGTGGCCCAACTCTGAATAAAAAGTTTATGAACGAATATTTTAGTACCTCATCATTTATATGCTGCATTATTATTCATTTTTGAAATGACCTAAAATATAAAAACTATTTAAACTTTAACTTAAAACAGAACATTTTATCTTATAGTCACTACACGAAATCACTCAAGAAAATACCTGTTATACTTTGCAATGATTTTTTTTTAAAAAAAATAGGTTAAATGAATTTTAATATTACAAGAAACATTGGCAAAAAATTTTTAAATAGTAATCTTTGTAATCATTTTTGCAATTCCTGTCTTCATTTCAAATTTTCTGAAAAATGTATTTTGCATAAAACACCTTCCAATGGTGCTTTTTCTATAGTGGAGGTGGCATTTACTCTTACTAAAACAATTGTAACTTTTGTACTAGCAAAAGGGAAAAAAGATTTGGTGTTTTTATAAATTGGCCCATAAAATTAAATCATAAAACATTTCTTTCAATTTTAACTAAATCCATGATTTAAAAATAGACACATATCTTGAGTGATTCATGTTACAAATAAGATTGAATAGATTAGATTGTTAATAATAAGATTAGTTATGCACATTATGCAAGGTTTCACTAAGTTACACACATTCATTTACTAAACCTCATCTTATCTATATCATATCTTAGTTTATTGCTCTTTAAATAACTATCTACTTGATTTTTCTTTTCATTAAGGTTGTCTTCATGTATTGTTAAAGAACAGGACCCAAAATCAGAATATCTTGAGCAGAAAGTTCCCCAAATTAATATTACATTCAGACATTATTCGATAAAGAGCAGCATATTTTATTACATTACTCATTTTAAGTTACTCCCAGTTAAATTATTTTTTCTGGTATAAAATGTGTTCCCAATTTTGGTCCTTATACAAAATGCTAAATGGATTTCACTTTACATATTAAAGAGAAAATTTGAGTATTCATGGAATGTTTTTAAATTTCAAAATTACTGTAGTATAAACAGATGTATGAAATAAAGCACTGTAAATTTTCAACAAAATTGATACACTTTTCTGTCTGAAAATATGCTTCAAGTTTAATTCGGGCTCTTTTACATTTGGCAAAGACAACCGTAAATAATTATCAAATTTCTAACACTTATGAAGGGATTTAAATATTTTTAAGGCAAAATTTTGGGCTAAAATAATTTAAAACTTTTGAAATAACACAATTTAATAATTAATTTACAGTAAAAAAATATCTTTTAAATTTCTACAAATTCTAAGTAAATTTAAGTTGGTTAAAAATATAAGCAAATGTTTAAAAGCTGGTATTTAATGAAATAGATTTAATGATTTACTACATTTAATTAAAAATGTTAAATCATTAAAAAATGTTATAAATTTTGAAGCAAATACAATGAAATTTAAAAATTGAATATCATACAAAAAAAAAAGAGTTTGGGGTCATTTGTTTCTGGGTACCATTTTTTCTATTCTTTTGAAAATTGATAGGTATATTTTTTTTACTTTCAGGAGAGATGACTTTTAAAAGAAATAAGAGTACTGAAAATCCCATTTTTAAATTCTTCCAGTAAACAAATGAATTTAAACATTTTAAATTTTTAACAATTTTAAGTTTCTATTGATGGTACTAAAGGGTCTCCTATCACCATACAAATAAGTTCTCTCTAATTTAGTTATCTCTCTTTACACAAACTATATATATATTTTTGAAATTCAGTCAGACCTCCATTTTCAAACCTCTATTTTGCAAATCTCTCTATTTTACAAACTTTTTCCTGGAACTAAGCACAAAAAAGTATATTGAAAATGAATCTCCATTTAACAAATTTTTCACACAAACTTTTTTTCGGGATTTAGCGACTTTGTTAAATAGAGGTCTGACTGTATATGTACGTAGATATACTTCAATAATTTTTATGGTATAATCTTTCACTTAAGCTTTAAAAAATTGTTTGAAAACAATAGAACATATGAAATAGGAAAATTAATAAAGTATACAATAATTTACCGATGTAACAGTTATATACATACTGGTTACTAAATTACAAATCTTATATTAACACTGTGTGTAAGGTCAATTTAAAAATCAATTGCAGAATTTTATGTTTTAATTCTGAAAAAATGTTTAGGTAAACCCAGAAGAGAATTTCTAATTCATATGAGATTTAATTTACAATTGCTCAGATGAAATAAATATAAATGAATTTATTTGATAACTTCCTTCAATGGTACTTATGCCACTTTTCTACAGAACTTAATACTTATCAATTGAGAACCAAATCAAAATTTTAAAAAAAGAATAAATAAAACTAAAAGCAGATATGACATGTCCAGCATAAAATAAATCATGCATTTAACAAAGAGTATAATATTCATCAGATATCTGATAGTTTTAAAACAATCCCAGAAATTGTTATACTTTTATGTTTATTGGTCCACTATCACAAGACTCCTATCACATTACATTGATCATTAATTAAGAAAAATAAATTTAAACTATTTTTTGCATCACATGGATCTAAGTTAACAATCTACATTTTGCATACCTTTTAGCTTATAATCTAACAAAAGATTTTAATTAAAAGAGTTTTTAATTAAAAGAAATGAAAGTTCTTTACTATATACAAATGGTTAGATAGAAATGGATATATAGGAACTTGCTAATTTTACACAATGCCAATTTTTTAAACAATGCATAAATTTTCAAATAAAAAACTTTTTTTTTTGCATCTGTAAGCCTAACGAGTTCTCAGTACTTTCAAATGTTATTCTTTTATACCAAAATCCTCCAAAATTAACAATATATCATATTTTTTTCATCAACAGATAATAATGTCACTTATTGAATTCCAGCACTTTTCATTAATTTGATTTTTTTGCCAGATAATAATAACATTTAATGTTTTATAATGATGAAACATAATTTAAGGCATCATAATGAAGAAACAATAAAATATAAGTAAATGATTTTATAATTTTGAAGCATAATCAATCATAACTACAATTTTTAGACTTTTCTGAATTTATAAAACATATCCATTGAAAAATTTCAAACTCAGTTAAATTAAAAATTAAGCAACTTCCCTTACTCCACATGATGGTCTTAGAAGGAGTCAAAACTCAAATCTTTTGATTCTAAGCCAATATATATTCCCAAATTACTAGGTTTCTAATTTAACGAACAATATTTAACCAATAACCATTTATAATAATACCATTTGCAACATAATACATCAAAAATGAAACAAAATAGTAATACATAACATACAAATAGATAATGCTTAGATCAAAAATGTGACTCACCACAGCAGTTTCTGACATGTACGAAGACATTTCATACAAATCATCAGTGGCAGTGTCATCATCAACATAATTAATTAATTTGGGCGGAATCGATGGTGTGAAGGCAGTTATTTCTGGACTGAAAGAAAAAGAAAGAAAAAGACATTTTCAAGTGCTCACAATTTTAAGAACAATCTATCTTGACATACATCACGATGTTATTTAAAAATTGCAAAATAACTCAAAAAGAGATATTTTGTTATATTTATTTTACTATTACGCATTAAAAGTAATAAGTGAAACAATCATTTTCTTAATGAATTCAAGGAGAGAGAATTCACACACACACAAACCTTATTATTTATTAAATGCTTTAAAAAAATTTATGCGCATTTTAATAATAAAAATACACTTAGAAACTACATTTTTCATGCATTGATGTTTCATGATCTTCATTTAAAATGTATATTAATTGCAAATAATTAAAATTAATAACAGATTTATTACAATTTTTTAAATTTTGCTTCATAGTTTACTTTATTTTAAGTTTTTCAAATTTATTTTCATTAAACATTAACATTCAACATTAGTAATTAATATGATGAATTAACATCAAGCAATCATATTAATTATTACTCTAAGAAAGAATGGTAACTGGTAATGGTATAATTTTAATACTGAACTTTTAATCAAAACAAATATACACTATAACAAAATTTAACATAAATGTTAAATTTACTGTTTAAATGTTTTTTAAGAAGAAAAAATTAAGTAATAAATATTACCTTGGTGTCTCAGCCCAAGCTTTCCTTGGCCTATATTCTGGCTCAGACACCTGAATTTTATGATTGAAGCTGTCATATGGGCGGATATGTGAAGAAGATGTACCATTCATTCTGGCAACAGGTTTTGATATCTTTTTCTCCCAGCCCTCAAGAACTTCTCTTGTTACTTGAGGAACAGTTTGCCTGGCAAATCTTTTACTTGGAGATCTAATGTGAAATGAAATTCCAATTCATATTGAAGATCATAAAATGAAAATGAACAAAGTACAGCTAATAAACTAAAATTTCCTCTTAAAAGCAAACAGAATTAACAATGAGATAACAATAAAATAAAATCCTACTGTTCTTATGAATGAATTTCAGAAATAATTGGATTCTTTTTTTTACAAAATACTTCATTAGAAAAATAATTCTTAAGTTAGCAAAAATTCATATACGATTTTCAGACAACATAAAATGGTACTATTTTCAACCAATACTAACATTCGCATATATTATATACAAAGGAAGTAAAATAGCTTCTCATAATGACAGCATTTCTCCTAAAGGGTACTACTTAAGAAAAACAGATTTTCAATGTTTAACTTAAAATAATTTGGTTTTAACTTACACCTAAAATTTCGTATTGCTACAAAGAATAAATTAAAATTTAAAAAGATTGCAACAAATATTTGAAAGTAGTATTTACCTTGTAAATATTCGTTCAGTTCTTGCCTTATGCTTTCCATCTTCAAGAGTCTGATATTCTGTTCTTCCACTAAAAAAAAAAATTTAAAAAGATAAGTACATTATTTTAATTCAAATATATGATTTTTCTTATTTTCTAAATAGCTTTTTAAACATAATTACAATATTATAAGGCATTATCATGCCATATAATATTTGGAAAAAAACTTATTTTTGTTTTAAAAAAACTGAAAATTAACTTTAAGTAGGACATAAAATATATGTCAACATTTAGACAAAGCATTTTTTTCATGCAATGATGCAAAACTCAATACACATTTTCAAATAAAATATAATTCTTTCATCTAAAAAATGTGAAATACTAACACTCTATACTTAATACAATGCTTAATTCTTTGAAGTTGATTCAAACAATTTCTTTGCATGAATATTATTTGAATATATTATTAGAAAATCTATAAAATAAGGAAATAAATACAAACCTATATCGGAATTTTGAACCTAAACTAAATAATAAACGTCTTCTAGGAGGCCTTGGAACATGTAAACGAAAAAATGTATGGTGTTCAACACAGGATTTCCATAGGTTTTTACAAGATCGATAACTCAACATGTTGAAACCCAATAAATTATCATATGTTTCAGTCTGAAATATAAATGCACAGTGGAATCAGGATGAATTAACAATTACAATTACTAATTTATCCTAATATGAATCTTATAAATAAATTTAATAAAAGAAAGGTAACATCAATTTTGAAAGAACCAAAAAGGAGATGTACATAAAAAATAATAATATTTATCCTATAAATAAATTCAACGGCATTTAAATAATTTATTATTGATTAATGCATATTTTAAAATATGAAAAATTAACATTTGTTATTGGATGTACAATTAAGTTTTAAAGGATTTTTTTTATGAAAATCTTTATTGAGCAAAGTTGTTAACAGATTGATTACTCAAAGCACTGTTCATCATTAGACACTGATCCTTTTTGCAATTTTTCTACCAGCATATGAATTTCTTATTGAAAGATTGATTCTTAGAGGCAATCCAAGAATCAACCAATATTTGCATTCTTCCTAAGAACAGAAGTGGTGCTTAGACAGGCCATGAGTCATTGAATGATACAATTGGTAATCTGAAGGAGCAATGTCTGACAAATATGGTGGATGGGGTAAGAGATCCCATTTGAGTGTTTCCAAGAAGTTTTTTTATAGGCACTGCAACATGTAGTGGAGCATTACAGCATTGCAAAATCACTTTGTAGTGTTTCTACTCATAATTCCAGGTATTTCCTCTAAAATGCTCTGCTCAAAAGCATCATTTGTAGTACCAAAACTCATTTTCATATTTCTTAGCTTTAATTCATATGGCACCCCACTTTCCTTGCTTTTTTAAATTTTCATTGCTTTGAGGCATAATGAAATAGTTGGCCGAGTCCCTTCTAAAGATTTTGTACATACTTCTTGTATTTGATATGAGTCTGTTCAATGCCTTTAGTTTCGCATCTTTAAATGATTTTGATCTTCTTTCATGTTCCCTATCCTCCATATCACCACTTTTCAGTTATCTGAACCAGTACTCAAAAGTTGAATTTGATGGAGCATGGTCCTCATTAGTCATTAACAGCAATCAATGACTTCCAGCTGCTTCCTTTAGTAGAAAAATAAAAACTTCCCACACATTGTGTTTGGTTGGCACAGACAGATTTGGGATAAAAAACATCTATATTGCTTTTATTTTACTAAAACAAGGCACATTTAAAAACTAAAAGCTAATGATGACTGCTTTAATAAGGAATGTGATTAAGTAATGGTGAGTTAATAGCAGCATAATACCCCTTTCTTCTCTAAATCCTTTAATACTTACTTGCACCCTCAATATATTTTAGACAGTTACAACTATTAGAAACAAGAGTATTTGATGATACTAAAATTTACTATGCACCATTTTGAAAATTTTTTTAAAAATAATATGATTAAACACAATCTCATACTAAAACTACCTCTTTAAACATATGGATACTTCTTGAAGTTCTCAATGAATATTTAATACTAAAAATTTAAAAAATGATATAAATAAATAACAAGGAAGCTTAAAAAATAAACAGGTATTTACTTACCCCTTCTCTTCTCAACTGAATAAAAAACTGTTTCCTTTTAAATGAAATTTTAACAATTTTGGCCCTAAAATAAAAACCATTTATAATCAATACTTAATAAAATTAAATGACACAAAAAATACAATGAATAACTTCTGTAATATATAGATATATACCTTACCATGAAAATGTATTGATTTTTAAGTTATTTTGAAAGACAACAAGACCAGATGAGGTAACGCCTAACTGAATATCTGTATTTGTAGAATCCTGAAGAAAGAAATGCATTTAAATTCAACACTTTGATTTAAATTTGTGAAGTAATGCAGAGAAATATATAAAAGAGTATGTAAAGCAAATATAAATTTTAAGCAACTTTTTTATAACTTTGTAAATAATGACAACTGATTGTCTTTTTTAAATTGCGTAGAATTTTTTAAAAACACTTCTGTGAAAAAGCTAGTTAAAATTATCAAAATATAATGTATTATTATAGTTCCTTGTACAATGTTTTAAAGAAGATAAAATATATTTTAAAATTCTGCTAATACTTTATGGACAGAAAATACTTATAAATTCATTTAAATAAATTAAATTTACCATTTTTTTTTTTAAATCAAGATTAGAAACTCACAATAAAATATTTTTATTTGGTTGACACAAAGTACAGTAAATAATTGGCATAACAATAGATATCTTCAGAATATATTTTTGTTTAATATATACATATCAAATGGAATGAAATCAGTAATATTAAAATTTGACAGAATGTGGAATTCTGCTTACCCTTACCCTTGCCCTGTGTAGGTCAACCCCATACATATCTAATCTTTTGGCATGATCTAAGAAATTATACTCTGCATCAGCAGGTGTTTGACCCCTATATGAAGAAAATCCAAATAAAAACAATAGCTTTATAAAAAAATAAATGTAAAAATAAAATTGAAATTATTAATTCTAAAAACATAAAACGAAAAATATATATTTCAAAGTTGAAAGGATTTTTTTACTATACAAAAAAGTAAGAAAAACAACAATTATCTTAATATTTAAACACAGATACCTATAAAACTTTCTCTGGTTATAACTTGCATAATGTATTTCATTAATTGATTTAATTTGGAATAATTAGATAATGAATAATTATATATACATGAAATAAAGAGAAAAATTAACTATAAATTAGTAACAGAATTGTGCTAAACAAAACTGTTGGAATAATAGCTAACTGAACAATCATCTGCATACAGAACAAATCTTCTATACCAATGTTTTCCAACCTTTTTATCGCCGCGGACTGGTCAACGGTGGATAATTTTACCGTGTCCCACTGAGGAAGAAGACGTTGATTGTTTATATTTTAGATTGTTTTGATTTAATAATTTTATTTTAATTGTATTTAAACGTGCACTCAGAATAAAATATAGCTACACCAAAAATGAATATAAAGTGATTTAACAAGGAATATAAAGTGATTTTCATAAAAAGTTGCCCGAACCCAAGAAAAATATATCACGATAAATAAAATGGAAATAATTTAATGTTTCTTGTGCGGACTGGGTGTTGGAGACCACTGCTCTATACTATTTAAAAGAGCATTCCAGAAATAGTTCTCACAATCCTTGGAATCATTTGTATATCAAAGAGATGCTGGGTAAAGTAATCATATATATTGAAATTTTGTTAGCTGACGAAAAAATTAAAATAGCATGTATCTAGTAATTAAATTAAAACTTAAAGCCTGTATCAATTGCATAATTAACATACACTGTATAATAAAAATTATACCAATAGGATATTAAGCAACATCCATACTATTTTTAAAAAAATTAATTATGAAATTTTTACAAATTTAAAATGAAATTATTCAAGAATGCTTAAACAACTGAATATTAAAATCATTTTTGATTAACACACATTTCAGAACTTAAAATATTAAATGAAATACTACAAAAAACAGAGATTGATAAATAGCATTTTAAATGAAAGAGAAATAAATAAATAGTTGAAACATTACAGTAAATAATTTATTATTTAAATATTGATCTGTATTAAATCCTTTAATCTGACAATAACTGGTTTATTATTCTTTGATTAGAGCATGTGATGTGAAATTTTTCCAGTGCTTTAGATATATAACCATTTTTTTCATAATGTGAATTCAAAGTTTCCCTCTATTATATTTTATACAACTTCTCTCCGTATTATAAACAGAAAAAAATTGTCTAGGTATAAAACTAGTTAAAAACCTCATTTCTTTGTTAAAAAAAAATACAATCCTCAGTCTACACACACAATGTGTATAAATACTACATCTTTTTTATTTTCAAAATATTAATTATCCATTTTAAACTTTAAATTTAAATCCATTTTGCTTTTCAAATAAGATACATTAAAATTATATATATTACTTGTGCAATTTATGAAGTTCTGCAATTTTTTTCTCCATCTCTTCCGTTTGATTTGGAATCAAGCGAAGATCTGCCAAATATCGATTTTTATGCTCTTCTGGATTGAAATCTCCAATTTCAGCTGTAAAATAAAATTTTAAAAAAATGATTAATTATATTATAATAATAAGATTATTTAGTTCTCAACACATTATTGTGGGTTCTCAACATGTTTTTCACACTAACCTCTAAGGAAATCTATTTTATGGATTGGTATTGATTGATTTGAGAACCTCACCTTGTAAAGGAACCACAATACATGCAAATTAGTTTTGCTATTTAAAGTATTCTGAAGTGAGATAGGTGAGGATGTTGTGATACGAATTGTAAGTGAGGAAGTTGAGATGGTGATTGTAAAGTGAGTCTTTGTATTTAGTAGAATTGGTGATTTAGGTTAAAACTTGTGAAATTAAGTGAGAATGAAAAAGTTCTAGGCTGTGATTCAAGACTTCCAGTGTCAGTTAAATGAATTTTTATTATTATTAGTTAGGTTTTGAAATTCCTAGTGATTAGAATTTTGCTCCTATTGAAGCTAACCATTAAGCTGTTAATGCACTAAGATATCTGGTTGGAAAAAAAGTTGTTAAACTTTAAAATGTCTGTTGCTGATTTATTCCCAAACACTTATATGAGCTCTAGTCCATTTCAGCTTTGATGACACAATCAAATGCAAAATAATTTTTAATTAAAACTTTAACTCTCTAACTTTTTAACTCTTAAATGTTCAAATAACATACTTATTCTGCAGAATCAAATATAGTAATGAGCATGAAGGCTATGGCAGAACCAACAAACCTATTTTATTAAACACAATTATATGCATTTCTCTCTCTCATTTGCATTATAATAATTTAAAGTTTAATAAATATATTTTGAATGAAAACATATTTACATAATATTTAATAAATGAATTTCAGATCTTCATTTGATTACCTTATATCCAATCATAAAGATCATGACAATGTTCATAATGAGTTAATGCATAATAAACAAAAACATTTTATAAAAATATATCACAATATCTAATAAGAGGATAATAATAAGAAGAAAACTTACACTGAACAGCATAACTTGCTAATAACACAGACGTAGCTGAAGGTACTACAAGTTTTCCATCAAGAATATCCTTCTTCAACTGAAGAAAGAAGTGATACCTAGAAAAAGAATTAAAATCTAAAATTAAACACTTGTCTTTCTAATTATTCTAATGCTGTTAAAGAGGACATATTGTTTAAGGAAATAAGTCATTAGTAATTAAAAAACCTATACATTGGAAAAATAGTTTAAGAAATCACTTCCTACATAAACTCATCTTGAAATGTACAAATAATATAATTTTGAAATATGCAAATTATGAATAATACACTTCATATTTTCTTTCACGAATGAAGAGATAAGAATGACTTTATTATGAGAGTGATTTAAAGAGCTTCACTGACATTCAAATACTGAAAGTTTTCATTTATTTTAAAGAAAATAGTAACGATTTTTCAAGTTAGTGTTAGGCCTTTACAACTTAGCCAATTGCATACAACCTAATATAATACATGCTTTTTCCATATTTATCAAATTCAAAAATTTCTTCAATACAATATTAATTGCTAATTATGATAAAGTTCCAAGCATGCACACACATCCCTATTCTCTCATTCCTTTAATTTCCATACATTTTCAGAGATTGATTATCTCATATCACATGTTAAATTTAATATAAGAAAACTAATATATAAGCACATAAAAGTGAGTGTGTAAGAGATAATGAAGATAGAGTGAGATACAATTGAATTGTTGTAAATCAGGCAGGAAGTGAATGCAAACATATTAAAAATTATATTTAATTTCAAAGATAACACAGCCTCTAAGTTCTTAACGTATTCAACATTCGGTACACAGACAATTCCATAATTCATATAACCACATAGAAAATAAATCACAATCAAGATTCAGAGTGATTCCAGTAAAAATATCATTGAAACAGTTTAGAAAAATTTATAAAGTGCAAGGAATAACACAATTTTTAACATGTATCAATGTTTATTCAAATAAGAAGCATTCAAAAACCATTTAATTAAATATATATATATATTTCACCATTTGCAAGGAAAAACTAATTTACAAGATAATTTTTTAAAACCCTTACTGGTTATTTAGAGATACCACACATTTAATTTTAAAACTATCCACACATATATACCATGTTTATAATTTTCAAAAAATTTATTAAGTGGGTAAGGAGAAAAAAATATGCGATAAAATTAAAAAGTTAAAAATTAAAAGTTAAATAAAAATTGGAAGTTATCATTTTGATGATGACAGTAAAATTATTCAATGGTTTAACATCATTAGTAAATATAGTAGTTTCTTCATTTATTTAAAATTACTTAATTTGCTTCATAAAGGAACATTAACAAGGTTTACCTAGTTGAGTAATTTTGAAGTAATAAGAAACTAACTTAAAATTTAATCCAGAAGTTTGCACTTATTGGCTCATGATATTAAAAAAGACTTCAATTAAAATTTGTTAACTCTAGTAAGAACTAAATATATACATGAGAATGTTTTTTAAACATTTATATTTAAATAACTTTTCCTAATCTTATTTCCACAATTTTCATTTGCATGCACATATAGAAGGTTTTATTACATCATAAAACACATGAAAAGAAAAGAGGAGAAAAACTTGATGATAATTCATTAATTAAATTACTTCATTTTTGTTCTTGATGATACTTGCAAAAGAATCAGAAAAACATTTACTGCTTAAAAAATAGTTTTTTAAATTAAAACATGTGGTTATACACACACACAAAAGAAAATTATTCTCATCAAAATATAACAAAATATTAATTTATAGATTCAACTTAGAATACTGTCTAGCATCTGTATAAAAATAAAATTATATTAGATTTTATAACAAAATCATACTATTTTTAAAAAATCTATAAAGCATTGGATTTATTTAAATACAAAGCATATAAAAATATCAAATTTTTTTCTGAATTTAGAATTTAAAAACCAATTTTTTTACCTTGTGTATTCTTCATGTAGTTTACTGGGATCACATACATAAAATTTAACTCTAAAATATAACAAATAAGGAGGGCCCACTAAAAAAAAGAGAAAAGAATACATATATATATATATCAAAATGTCTATGTATTTCTGCTATAAAATCAAAATGAAACATTTAAATACTTATTGATGTGTATTTGAGAAAAGGAGAGAATAAAAATTGTAAAAAAAACATTATAAAATTAACTACTTTAAAACTAAAAAAATCTAAAAATCTTGCTTAATTGCTTTCTAAAACTGTGACTCCACTTACATTTAATTTGTTTTCTAATGTATTTAGAAGCATCCATCCACCTCTGAAAAAAAAAATTATTTTATTAAGAATCACAGAAAAATATGCAACAAAATAAGATGTTTAAATTATTTTTAAAAATAATCCATCTTTTAAATAAACTACAACATAATCAATAAAAAAAACAACTTTTTAAAAAATATTAGTTGCAAGCAAAATGTACATAATAATTTAGTAAGAGAAAAAAAAAAACATGAAAAATGTGTGCAAATCTTTAAAGTTAATTAATTCAACGAATAAGCAATAAAAATAAACAAAATAAATAGATAATAGTTAAGCACAATATTTTAAAATCTGAAAAAAAGCATATTTAATACACACTGGTTTAAATTTTTGAATAATTTAATTTAAATATAAACATCATTTATACATTATAAATATTAAATAAAACAATGAAAATATATATCTAAAAATATCATAAATTAATAATATTAATCAACTGATTCTTTAAACTCTATAAAAGATAATGAAACTTTATTTATAATTTTGTGATTGCTTAAATTGTAGAATATTAGAACTCCAACAACAACAAAATATGGCTTGATAACATCAAATTTTATTAAGAAAAGAATATGTTCAAGATAAAAAGCATAACAAAATATCCAATAAAAAATGTTTCATAGTAAATCCACATACACAGCTACATTTTAATATAAATAAACTGATTAAGTTTAATCATATATAATTGCATGATTAAGCATATAACTATGTAAAGTTATAAGCATGAAATTCATACTATAGTAATGCATATAATGCAAGTTTAACTTATAAAACTCTACCATGAAATTACCATAAAAAGAAGTAATTGAATATATAATGCAGTGGAGAAAAAAATCTATCAGAAAAATTATAAAGTGTACTTTTTACATTTCAAAAAACTTATTAAACGGATGTTTATACTGATACTGTCTTTGTATTATGAAAGAAAACAATTGGGATATCAATATTTAGACATAAAGCAAGTACGCAATTGAATATATTTATTCTTTAGATTAAATTGTATGCATTATTATTATTATTTTTTTTTTTTTTTTTTTTTTTTATTTTGTAGAATTCAGAACACAATCAATTTAATTTGTTTGTTTGTTTTTAACCGTCGCACTCTAAAGCAACAAGAGAGCTCGATCGGTCGATCAGATCTCGTAATTTTGGACCTCGGTCAAGTGTCAAGGACTACACCTGAGCTGGCACCATATTTTCTGAACTTCCACACCACTCCAGCTTTAGGGTTTTGAGCCTCGACAGATTTAATATGCATCAGCACTTCAATAGCACTAGGATGCGAATCCGCGACTCGACACGTCGACCACGAGTTGGAAACCATGACAAATCGGCTACCGCGGCTCAAATCACGATCAAGGAAAGCATAAACTCTTTTGTTGAAAAACCACAAAATCCTTTGTATATGCACCACGGTATTAACACTTACTCACAAAAATTATTTGAACGGATCATTTTAAATCGTCTAAAAACAAAAAGCACCGACTAGTGCTAAATGAAAAAATACATATAAGTGTCCGATATTTTTAAAAAATAAAAATCATTATTTAAAATTTAATAAAATGAAGAAAAATTCACCATTGTGTCAGATGAATGATCATTGTCAGAAAATTGTAAACCAAAATAATCCTTTTCAATTAATTCCAAATGTTGAAATACCATATCTAATAGATGTTGTCCTTTGCTTCGTTTCTAAAAAAATACAAAAATTATAGGATAAAAAAAGTAAATAAACTGAAACATACAATTATGGAATAAATTTACATAAAAATATATCAATAGAATCCTGTAAAGTCATTCACATGGACTGAATAAATTATGTATTTACAAAATAGATAAGCTTTATTGATTTAAAAGTAGACTGTGTCCATAATATATATGCACACAAACTAAGTTGGGAAAAATTCTTCAGTGAAAAAATAAAGAGAATCTTTACTTTAAAAGAGGGAAATTATAGAGAAAGAAAAAGATAAAAATATATATGTAAAGGTTTAATCCAGGGGTGGCCAACCCGAGGCACGATGGAATTATAACAGTGGCACGCGAAGACTAACTCTGAAAATTTTTTAAAAATTTTGAAAGGATTAACCATTTTTGATTCGAAATTAAAAGAGTAGCCATTTTTCAAATTTAAATATTTTGAAAAGATAAATATAACCATTTTTTACAATTTTATTGAAGTGGGGTTGTCACAGACAAAAAATCTCAAAATTTGAATCGAAATATGTTAGTGAATAATTACTTTCAGCTACGAACATACTAAAATAAATATCACACAAAATTAGCTGATGTACACCTATAACAATCTAATTTTGTTAGCATTTGCAAGAGCTAATCCTGATAAAGTAAGTAAGGATACTAAAGGACTTGGTAAAAAAGAGTAGTAATGCAAAAACCACATTAATTAAGTATTGAGCGTTTACTAATTATTTTGAACTGAATGACTCAAGTTGCTTATTTTTATTTTACAGCTAACCTAATTGATTGAACTTGTAAAAAGTTTATTAACAATAAAACCTAATTTTGTACTTTCGTCTTATTTATTATATTATTTTTAAATTTTGACTCCATAGGCTTGCATTACAAACTGTGCTATTAGCGTAAAAATCCCATAATAAATCTATAAGTAACCTCTTTTCACTTTTCCATATTTGTTTGTTGGAAAAGTTGGAAGTGGTACGCAGAATTATTTTTTATCAAATAGTGGCACTCTTCCCAAAAAGGTTAGCCACCCCTGGTATAATCTATGTTAGAAATAAACTTGAGTTTTTTCGGAAGAAATTTCAGAAAATTCTAGTAAATATATTTATTTTAAACTAATATATGCAATAAAGCGATGGTTACTTTTTTGAGAAACGTCGTGTTATTCAAAGAATATATGCAGGGATATTATTGCAGTAAAAGATGAAAAATTATGTCAACCTACATCCACTTCAAAGGTCTGCTGGGAGTCGTCCAGGAAGAACACAATACACCTAATAGTTTTGACACGTTTTTCTCGAGCTAGTTCTGAGGCGCGCACGTTGTAGGTGCCACTTGATCCAACGAAAGCCCTCCTGGACATGCTCCACTACTGGCCACTGAAAGAAAAAGAGGGGCGTTCTTTAAGAAAATATACGTATTTTCACAGTGTGATTGCTTTCGTAAAAAGTAAGTAAAATAAGAAAGGATAACTCAAATCACTTATCTAAAATAATTAAAAAAGATTTTTTTAAAAAGAGAAATAATTTTTAAGCATCTGCGCATCTATATGCTCTAATTAATTGTAAATCTATTGTAAACGTATAATTTTTTTTAAAAAAAATATGAAAATTTTAAAATCTTTACGATTTGGAAATCTATTTTTATGAACTATTCATCACATAAGTAAATGATATGTTCAAAACGGTTGTGATAAAACAAAAACAAGACGTAAAAGCAGAACACGATATTTAAATATCCAAACACGTCACGCACAAACATTTGCACATTTATTTAGTTACAAAAACAGTAATTCTCTCCCTTTCCAGATTTTATTCTAAAGAAAACCATGCTATTTTTGACATGACCAGGAAAAGAAAGATATATGACCATATGGCTAGCATACGCGAGGAGAAACCAAGATTCTCATTGTATTTAGAATTCTTTAAATAGCAAGAAGAGCTTATATAACAATTTTAAATTATATTCACTGAATTGGTTTTCTCAGTTAAATATGAGAAATAAACCACCATTATTCAGTTTAGCTCAGCTATTAATAACAAAACCAAATTTCTGCTGCTTCTATCTCTAATCAATATAAATAAACAGCATAAAAATAAATCGTACCGTAACAATAAACAGTATTAATATGTAAAAAATTACAGTAGAAAGGACAAGACTACGATACTTTACTTAAAAAAGTTCTTTATTAATATACTTTTCCTCTAATGCTAATTTTAGAATCGTAAAACGCTCGTTTTTAAGATATATGAAGCTGTGAAAAACCGATATCCGGCAAATGTCGATTTTCTCCAGTGAATGTCAGCATTGAGTTTGCTAGATGTATATACGAAATATGTGTTTGCTAAATATAATTATTTCTCATTTATACACTGATGATGAAAGTTCAATGCAAAATATTTTTAATAAGTTAAGACAAAAAATGCAACTTTTAAATATTATAAGTTAAAATAGGAGAAAGTTTAAATAACAGCACAAGTAAATAAACTGTTAAACCTAAAACGAATACTACCATTTTACTCGCAAATCAGAACAGAAAATAATACCAATCATAAGCTTACACGTAAAATATGTGACGAACATTATACAGCAGTCTTATTTATTGCAATAATTTAAACTGCAAATTGTGAGTGCGTGTGCGACATTTTGAATTTCACAAGAAGTTTTTTTAAAGAAGGACTTTAAAGTTCATTTGCTTTTACAACTCTGTTTAGTCGTAGATTTGATTTGAAACGATTTTGATTTATATCGCACTCGGAAGAAACAGGAGGAATAGAGGCGATGGATCTCTTAAATTTTGAACCTCAGTAACACTTGAGCTGATGTTCCATATTCCAAATTTCCACAACATTCCAAAGTGAGTAATTTGGACTTGACAAATTTTAACGTGGATCAACTATTCTACATAACGGGTCTTCAGTGACATCGGAACTCGAACCGGCGACTCCACAACGCTGACACGAGTTTGACTATAATCATTCAATTGCCAGGGCCACATTCAGTTGTGCAACACTTTCCCCCCTCTAACATGCAGCATTGTCTTTCACTTCTTGAATTAGTCGCCTTCTTTAGTCGGAATTACTTTTCTTTATAAACTACGACCCTATTATTGGTGTAAAGCTTCTTAACGATACCATTTTTGTTTGAAACGAAATATTTTTATTATTTTTCAGCGGGGAAGAGTGGGTATAGATTTAATAAAAAAGTTTAATTTAATCAGAGAATAAAATTTTACTTAAATCATTCAACACCCGTGCAACACCAGGTATTCAGCAGTCATTTCGAATGAGTGAATATTAACGTCGCACTGTTAAGGCTATCTTCGGCTAATGTTAAAGAATAGGGGCCGAATTCGGAATATTTTTTTAGATATAAAAGTACTGAAACATTAATATTATATTCTGGCTACACTATACTGAATAGAACCGCTTATTTTATCATACTACTCATTTTTATCCGAGTTGACACATTTTTTCTTTTATAAAATGTGTTTTGCAATTTTTTCCCCTATACCGTAATGCTAAATGAGCTATCCCTTCACATGTTAAAAGGAAAAATTAATTATTTATGAAATATTTTGAAATTTTAAAAACACTATATTATAAACAAATGCATGAGTTACAATGTCACACATTTTTATAAAAATTGAGGCATTTTTTCTGTCTGAAAATGTGCTCCACGCCAAGTTCACGCTCTCGTACATATGGCGAAAACAACCAAAAGCTACACGAGGGCTTTTGGCGACGGACTTCGTAATTTTGAACTATGGTCAAGTGACGAGAACGACACCTGAGCTGGCACCCCTCCCCCTCTCCTAACTACCATACCACACCAACGGGAGGATATTTGAGCTCTCAACAGATTTAACGTGTATCGCTCCCCTACACGGCGGGTCTTCAGTGGTACTGGGCTCGAACTCATGACACGCCAGCTACAAGCCGATGACTTGATCACTAGGCTACCGCGGCCACATCAGTCATTTCGATCCCCACCAGAACTGATTTGTGGTTGTCTATTATATCGGCAATATAGAATATAACTAAATAATCGGTCTTTCACCGACGTATTTGATATGTGTCAACATTTACTGGAGAATGTTAACATTCGCTAATTTCTGTCTCACGGTAATATACACTACCTTCCGAAAATTAAACCACTTGTGTGGATCCTACAATATATAATTTACTTCCCTGTTTAAATAGATTTTTGAATAAATTAAGAAATATTCATACTTGCGTCTCCTATTATTTCATGTGTTTTTTAAATATATGTAAAAAATATATTTAAAATATGAGTTTTAATATTTTATACAATACGGATGATTGATCTTAATTTGAAATAAAATTACGTATTAATTATCATTTCATACTTAAAATTAATTAACGAGATTATGTAAAATACACAAATTAAAAATAATAAATTGAAATTTTATATTAAATTTAAAAAAATCAATTTAAAGTTTTAATTAAATAAAACTTTTTATGTAATTCCAGATGTTAACAAACCCGAACAACGTTTAACATTTTATATTTTTATTGCAATCATCTTCAAAATCAAATATGAAAGTTAATATAAATAAATAGCACACACTTTATCTGGAATTCATTTCTTTAATTGCAATATATAAAAGAATAATAAAAATTATAAAGATTAAATAATTTTAATATATACATATATAAATGATAAGATTAACAGAATGTTCCTATTTGTGAATAGCTTAATAAACTTAACATAACATTTAAATGATTTTTATATTTAAGTGGAAAAAGAAAACTTTTACATATTAAAAATCTTTGTACTTCTAGCTATGCGACTAACTCATATAGCATCTTCTAAAAAGATTTTTAATATAAAGCAATGATATTTAATAATTAATATTATTTTAATATATCGTTTTAATATTTTTTAATAATGATATTTAGAGGCTCTAATAAAAATTTTAACCAAATAAAGGAGAATTTCACTTTTTTTGGCAAATTTATAAAACAAATGGAATACAAAGAAAAAACAATTTCAAACTATTTTTCCTCCTTTAAAAACTGCACCATATGTGAATGAACAGAAATAAAG
This sequence comes from Trichonephila inaurata madagascariensis, assembly GCA_019973955.1. NCBI lineage: Eukaryota > Metazoa > Arthropoda > Arachnida > Araneae > Nephilidae > Trichonephila > Trichonephila inaurata. Next base: position 537,845 of record BMAV01002826.1, read on the forward strand.
CTAATTCAAAAAAAAAAAAAAAATAGCAGCATTTTAAATAACAACCTAGCAGAATTTAAAACAACCTCGCACTTTCAAAATTAAAAAAAGAAAAAAAAAAGGTTAAACATGTCACTTTTTCGAATTATTCTTTTTTATACCTTATTTTAATTGAAATTATAGACACTAAAAACAAACTCACCCTTTAAAGAACATCTCCCAACACGTCAATTTGACATTCTATATATCCTTTAATATAATATCATACTTTCACAGCTGAACAACAAACGAGCTCCAGTCACACACTATATTCACCCCACCGAAACTCTTGTTATCTGGAGCTCCAATCCCCATACAAAAGCATCCTTCCGCCCTCCTGCCGCAACCTCCGGATCAGTTCCATAGAAACCAGGGATGCGGGAGCAGCATCGTGCAAAGGCTGGAGCGCTGACCCAGCTACTGGTGGAGGGGTTCCAACAACTAACGGGCGGGAAAGAACGAAAGCGCCAATTTCCGCCAACACAATGATCGGAAGGGGATATTTGTTCGAATATTAATAATGATTGAGCTGTGGCAACTTGTAAGCAATTTCATCCAACAAATAATTCTTTCAACATCCTAAATACACATTTTTTAGATAATTCGTTTGATTTAAAGCCAGTATGAATATTATATTGACTCTAAAATGTTCTTAGTACAATAATTCAAGCTTAAATTATACAAAACGGAAAATAATGCGTGTTTCTGTTAAATTGTGATCAGTATAGAAATTGCTCTTTTTTTACACTTAACGCATTTAACAACATATGTAAGTACTTGAATACTGATAAGATACTGTTTTTGCGAACTTATAAATAATTAAATTTGAAAAAAAAATCATTTTAATATTTGAAATATTATTATAAATTGACACATAATATATATTATATTATATTTTAATATTTGAAATATATTAGTGACACGAAATCGAAAATATGATGTGTTCTTTTTCTCATTTAAAGTTAACACAAATATTTCACTTAACTTTACTTATTTGACATAATTTTATTTAAAATTAATATTCGTCACATAATTTAGAGAGAAATCAATTAAAAAGATATAATTGTCTCATATAAAATATAGCGAATAAAATATTTGGAATAAGACAAACTAGACTACTTTTTAAAAAATTAAAAGTGAAATAAGTACGCTTTTCTGAAAATTACACAAAAACAGAAAACGCAAGATGTATCTCAACTTCATCAATAGATAAGTAACATCTTTTTTTTCTAATGTTCGAATTAATATCGACTTTTTTATAAAAATATTTTACTTAATTCTTTTATCAATCTGAAAATCATTCATCTCAATACAGGAAGTTTTTCTTTATAAAAATTAATCAAATAAATATAAATTTAATACGCAAAGTGAATTAAATAAGGCAATGTGGTACATGCGTGTGTGTTACTCCAACTGCAAGAAAGATTTGCTATAATATAATGTTACTTTAAAAAAATTAATTTTAGAAATTGTCAAAATATGGATACCTTGATGCGAAGTAATAATATTTGAATATGACTGTTCACAACAAATTAAAATACGTATATTTTCTGAAGCAGTTTCATTCACACAAAATTGAAGTTTAATTGATATGGGGCTTAAAGAAAGCTGTTAAACTGCGGATAGATAATACTAAATAACACTTATTTTCAGACTTTTTCCATTGGGATTGGGATTTTTTATTAATAAATTCTAATACTTTTAAAATAATTTTTCCCATAACATGCACAAGATATTCATATTTAAATTATTAAAGGTAAATATTTTTTAATAAGATTTCGTTTTTGTACTTAAGTCATGTTTCATCTAAATTTTGATTCACAATTTCTGTCACATTTTATCATAACAAATTCAACAATAGGAGTATTACGATTCTACAGTTTTTATTTTATATTTTTTCATAACTACACTCTTTAGGCAAAATTTCTAAAAGAGGAGAATCGAAAAGAAGTAAGGGATAAACACCCTTAAAAATTAACCTAGTGAATATCTAGAAATGCATCATAATTAATAAATAAAATAATAACAAGTGAACAATATCAGAAGTCGTATTTTGCTACCAAAACGACAACCCATAAATATCAGAAGTGTTATTGCACACATCGCTAATCAACTTTATTCTGTCACCGTCGTACAGTGACCAATAAAGTACAATATTGTGAAGACATTTATTTTTGAAATACGTCTAAGAGACGCCCACACTTCCACTTCAGAAGTCTCAAAATAAATTGATAACTCAATGTCTCACTAAAATGCAGAAATAGATTATCATTTACGCAGTGAAAGTTTAACAGTCCTTGTCCCAATGGTCATGGAAAGAGGGAAATGAGCATTTTAAAATGGCGTCAGATGCAATAGAATTATTGAACTGGGGTTGAATTGACAAAATCCAGATGAAAGATCCCCGAACAGCGAGGTACTGATAGCCTTTATACCACTTTAAGAAATATATCGGTAAGCTTGCTAGTAGGGGGAGGGTGTCTCACAATGGTATGCCTTTTTAACACGTGCGAACCACAGGGCCCGATGATTAAGGGCTGAAAACAAAGAACAGGGTCTACCAGTGGAAGTATGGAAGACCCCTTGTTCCCTCCCTGCATTTCAAATCTCCATGCTATGACTCATGAATGTATTAACAATAAAAAGCAGCACACGTTTTGAACGTATAATACTTTTAACAGCTCTGCCATAGATACATATGATTTAAAATGACAAATTCATGGGTAAAATATAACTTTAAAATATATAAATAAAATCAAAATATTATCGAATATTTTACAATTGTTCTGAAAAACCTTTAATGTTGAAAATGGTTTTAAATAGAAATAAATGATTTTTAAATAGAATTAATTTTTCACTGTCCTGAAATGCTTTTCCCCCTCCCAAAGTGTGTTTAACCCTTTATCTACCGCATTGTGATTTACTGCAGATCTTTTTCATACAATACTTTTTTTTTTGAGTCCCTACATTGAAAATTAAGGGATATTCATAAACAAAATAATCAACTGCGGGAAATTTAATCCGTTACAGCTAATTAATTAATTAAAGATATTCAACTGTCAAATTAATTATATAGACTGTTGACTTAAAGTAAAGAGTCAAATCGTTTTCTAAGGTCTTCATTAACATACAAAAAAAAATAAATAATAAGACACTCACCTTTTAACATTAAGTATTTTTTTGAAACAAAAGCGACAATCTTCACAATCCGCTGAAAAAGCCGTCAGCTAAAAACGCAATTTCTGCTCTAAAACTATTCGCCTTCCCCGCTAAAATACTCATCATAGAACCCGTGCTGCCATAAATCTTGGAAGAGTGGATTTAAAAGAATATTCCTGCTAAGTATCGTCAGAGTATTCGTAAAAGTGGTTATTCTATGTAATTTTAAAGTGAGTGTGAAACTTATAAGTACCGTCGGTAGATAAAGAGTTATTATATATTAATTTCACATTTAATTATATGAATTTAATTTAAAAATAAAGTTATATTCTAATTTAATTATGAATAAGAGATACAAGAAGTAGACTTAATACTAAAAGTATGCTTATGAAAAATGTCAGGTTCACATACTTAGACTCATAAATGCGGTTAGAAGTAGATGTAAAACACTGAAGTGAACAATTAACCGCAGAATACTTGAAATTGTAGTCAGAAGGTAAGAACAAATAGCAAAAAATAGTATCAGCATTCGATTTGATTTGATATTTTATTAACGTCGCACATTTCAAAGCGACACTTGAGCATTTGACGATGGGACCTCGTAATTTTGAACCTCGGTTACATGACTAAAACGATGCCTGAACTGTCATCACCACTCCCCAAACATTCTCACTACGTCAACGTGAGGACTTTAAGTCTCGACACATTTAACGCGCATCAGCTCCTCTAGATGGTGGGTCATCCGAAGCACTAGAACAAGGATTGCGAACCAATGGCACGCGTGCCACTGGTGGCACGACACAATATTTTGGGCACGCCACCGAACAAGAAAAACGGTTTGCATTTTAATCCAAAAAATGTCTGTAATTGATTCGTCAATCAAGGAATTTTCAGCGAGATTTTCTCAGTTCAAAGAATTATCGGAAACGCTTAAGTTCATTTTGAACCCTGATGTGACTTTCTTTGATAAACTGAACTTGTCCCAATTCGTTGGCTGGAAATAGAAGAATTTTGGACGCATTTAACTGCTCGTGCTATTTTAACTATATTTTCATCTACCTATACCTGCGAGTCATTATTTTCAGAGATGAATAGCATTAAAGACTCGCTTATAAATCGTGTGGCAGATGACTCCAATTCAGCATGCATTCTGCTAAAAGTTACATCTTACAATCCTAATTTAAGTTATTTGTCATCTAATCTGCAACAACCAAAGTCACACTAATGTTACTTTATAATCTGAATTACACGCATAATTAAAACGTTTACTATTATAAAGTGCAAAATGAATTTATTAGCAATAAATAAGGAGTTTTGAGTTGTGTTAGTATTTAGTTTTATTATTTTCCCAATAATCAAAATTGTTTGAAAGGCACGTCTATGTCTCATTAAATATTTCTTTAGAAAAAAAAATGGCACGTTGATCCATAAAAGTTCGCCACCCCTGCACTAGAACTTGATCCTGCGACACGACAACGCCGGCCAATTTCAACAGTCTAAAAACTAACTTAAGATTTCTAACTAGATTTCAAAAACTCATTTTCATTGCTTTAAACATTCATAAATTTGCATAAGTAAAAATCTAATTTGCGCTGAATATTTATTTAACATACAGAAATTACTGATAAAACATTTCATACTTTAAAAGAGAATTCAGATACACTAAAAGAATAATAATTTTATTTTAGACAACTGCACAATAAATTTTACTTCAATAAATATATTCAAAATATAAAGAAATGTTTAGCAGTTTAAATAAATCACACATTTTTAAAACCAAAACATGATTAGCAAGCCTCCAGTTACATAGACAATCAATTTTCAAAGGCAAGGGCCATTTCATTGCCATTTTACTACGTTCGTTATCCGCTGATCATTTTCATTTACAACGCAAGTAAAAATTTATTCATAAAATCGTTTATTACTTCCGGATATTTCTGATATTTAAAATGATAGAAACAAAAACACTGTAATAAGGGCCATTGCCTTTCGAGTTGAAAATTGAACGAGCCAGAACTGCAGGTGCAGATAATAAAATGCATCGGTCGTTGGGGCGAGATTCTTGTCACTAAGTATGGTCTTTCTTTTCACATAAAAACGTTGTTTCCTTTATTATCTACGCTTCACATAACATGGACAGCTGCAGTCATGCATGAGAACGTTTTCAGCGTCAAACTACAGAAGAAAAATATTATCAGATCATAAAACTGTTTCCGTATTTGGGACTATATGGATTGTATGGCAGATACCGTTTTCACTGATGTCATATTCGATATAACATTTTTGTCATCTTCTTTTGGAAGAAATACGATATAACATATAAAATTTAAAACAAATTTTCCAATAATGAAATCATAGAAATGTTCCATAAAAAATATAAACTTCTAAAATTATGTAAAGTGAGCATATTTAAAAATAGATACTTCTGGTTAATATTACTAGAAAGAGAAATGTCAAAGATAATTTTCCACTTCACCGTAACAGTCTTAAGAAATCAATGAAATTATTGTTCATGAAAGTAATGAAATACCACAACCAAACCCAAGAAGTAATTCATGTTATTTGAATCCAGTTCAGTGTAACTGCAACCATAGCTTTCATTTTGCGGCTTTTGGTTAATTAAAGGCGTTGTTTATGATCTAGTAGACAATGTCCTTAAACATAAACCTATAGTTAAAAACTCCATTTGAGTTTCACAGAAGACAGGAAAAGTACACACAAACAAATCCTAATTACTTTCTTCTCAGACTTTAAGAGATTTAAATAATATTCAATGATGAAATGTAGAGGCATTTTAATCGAAACAGAAAAGCTGTAAAAAGAAAAAAAAAATTGACGAACAAAAATTTTTTAATGTATTGAATTATTTCAATTAAAGGAAATTCCAAAATTATACCATACATTAGTTGGAAGAGCTCTTCATACTGACAGTTATTTTTACTTTATTTTTATAAATAATAAAATATTCTACAAATTTGAGCGATTTGATCACGACTTCTATTATACAGCAATACTGCGATAAACAGATCATGAAATGACTTCGGAAATACGAAAGGTACAAATAAAATTTAAATAATTCTTTAAGGTGTAAAATTATACGATCACTTAACATGAAAAAGTTATAATTTGAAGTAATAAAGTAAATATTGAAGTAATAAATAATAAAGTTTAAAAAAATATACAGGAGAAAAACCAAATAAATTTATGCAATTCAAATAAATGCTATATTCACTAATTTATGAACAAACGGCTTGCTGTAAATTTAATTTTTATTTTAGAATATAATCGTAAATTTCATACAACGTGAGACTGGAAGTAAGACTTGAAAATAAAATCAGGTACTAATGTGTTGCATAAGACTAAAGCATCTAGAAAAGAGTATGGTCATACAAAATTAAAATAAATTTATATATTTCGCAAATCACTTTTAAATAATACTTTAATAGCTTCCCCTAAATTATATCAGTAATATCTATGCATATAATCTAATATCATTCCTTTTGGTGTTAAAAAATCAAATAGCACAAAATAATTTATAGAAAATGTCTTATTTTATGCAGAAGGAAATGCGACATAAATTACTGATCCGATCTTTGAAAAAGTCTAAGAGACACTTCTGCAAGACTTAAAGAACCTCGTAAAATTTTTATATAATTTTTCAGATACAACTCTACAGCCGTGTAACTAGGAAAGTTTTAAATTTTAAAATAAATTAACACATTTATAAAAAGTATCAAGTTTAGAAGCGAATATTTAAGATTTTACTGACGAGAGTTTACTGATAATACTGAAGAGAGTATCCTAACCGCAGAAGTTGTCGCAACAACAAAACACGTTGCAACTGATTTCACTGCAGCATAAAAATACATCGGATTACAATAGAAAAAACATTACAATAATCTCAAAAACATCATCGGAAATGTTTTTTATTTAAATTCCATGAGGTAAGTCAACAGTATCATTTCTGAGAAAAAGAAGAAAAAAAATTCACAACTACCCAGAATGGTTTTTCAACAATCCAGTTATTTCAAATCTGGTTTTCATCTTATGCGACTTTTTCCCACGATTAAAATGCAATTGTTTCAATGGCTGCATGAGAAAGAAGACATGACAAAAAAGTTTAAACAGAAATATCGGAACAAAATAAAAACAATGAATGAAAGAATTAGAGAGTATTCCATGGAATTACTTAAATCCAAAACGCGCGTTATTCAAATACAATAATCAATAAAACTTCATATTCAATGAACTGAAATACCATCTTTACAACTGATACTCTTGTGCTTCAAATTTTAAATCCGATTAAGTTAACTAGGTTGAATTTTCAAACGTCAATTTTTAATTGCGTGACGATATTTATAGTGTAAGTATTCATGTATAAGTTACCGTTAAAGTGTATAATTCAGTTACTTCATTGAATAACTAGACAAGTCATATTAGAGCGATTGGGACTGTAATTACTTAAAATTGCGAGTTTTAAGGTATAAACATTTATTGCTACTGCTTTATGCTGTGTTTTCCTTGAAAGAGAGATTATACAAGTGATGGTGTGTGGCGATCGCAGCGCCAACAAGTCAGTTAAAGTATATAATAGATGAAATATTTCATACTTTACCTAATTATTTTATGAAATAACTAGTTATTCTACGAAATAACTAACGATAGATCGTTTAAATGAAAAATAAACAATTTCAAAGTTATTTTATAAATTAATTTATCATAAATAGCTAAAACCTCTCAATTTTTTTTTCTATTGTGAATGATTAATTCATAAACAATACGGAAAAACAAATGATATTATTTGTTATTGCTCATATTGCTAACATTAGTTAATCAGAAAGGAAAGAAAAAGAATATGTTTTGCATCTGTTACTGGCTCAGTTAACTTTCCTACACCTTGAACTTTAAGGATATCATAATGCTGGAGTTGCCAATAGTCACATGGTACTTTCTTTCTGTGTGTGCTCTTTTAGCACTTTTTATATTTCTGCTCTCAAAGTTAATAATTTTTCACGAGTAAGTGCAACACATTTTTCCTTTTTCGCACGCTTATTTAATAAAGAGAGAGAGATATTCAAATCTCTCCTGCATTAAATCTTTCTTATTTACAGGTTGTTCTCCCATTCCTGCAGAAATCATTGCTTGAAAACAGGTTGCAAAAACATTTGTTAATAATTAACATAAATACTCCGCCTAAATTCTACGTTTAAATGCAACAGTATGAAAGGTAGACACACACACTCGTCATTGTAAAGCATCTGTAAGTGGTTCAAAACTGACTAAAAGCAGCTAGAATCGGTTCAAAGAACTTTCGAGTGCCGCATTTTATACTTTAACGATCAAGTAATCGTTATTCTATAGAACACCAAGTTAAAGCGTAGAATTCAATAATATTATATAATTTAACTGACTCGTCTAGTTACTTCATGAAATACCTGGTTATTCTATGAAATAACGGATTTCACACTTTAATGGTAACATTTAGAAGCGGCAATAATTGCTTTAAGCAATTATTGCCTTTAAATATTTTACAAATGCATCTAAGTATAAATGCTTAATTTAAAGTTACGTGTCTTTTTAAATTTTCTTACCTTTCTATGTTCAAAAACATTCATTCAAAATCGTCTCACTTATAAATATTAGTGTGCATTAAATTACCATTTGATTTGTAGTTTGATTTAATTGTAGTTTATAATCTTTAAAATTTGCATTACAAATTTTATTGTTTAAATTGTATTAAGGTAGCCTAGATAAAAATTTACACTTAGTTTGAAATCCTTATTTTTTCCTAAAAAGATAAGATCATCGATATTAATAATATTGACTACATAGTTATGTACATAAAACTATAAATAGATATTATCTAGAAAATTAATTTTGTAGAACAAGTCTAATAAGAAAGTGAAAGTTGTCAACTTTTTTGAGTGTGTGTGAAATTCATCATAAAACTTATAAAACATTGAAATTTTACTAGTGGCAAACGATTTATTCACACACACCTCATATAAAATACAAATGAATTTCAAAATTTTGCAGTCCTTCTATGTAGTCACTTGCATTGTGTACAGTGACGTAACGTACACTCCTACATCGCGGAAAGGGGGGTCAGGGTTCAAGGAGGCCCAAAACCGGACTTTGCAAGGGGGCCCAAATGTTCTCCGTTACGCCACTGATTGTGTATAACCGTTGCCAACTACGTGGAAGCCGTAGGATACCTTCATCAGCGCCTCTAGTGTTGATATTTTTAATGGAGCGATCTGCGTAAAGAATACCTAAAACAAACATCGAACATTGGAGGTGGGAGAATTAACTACCGAAAGAGTCGTTGTGCCCGCAGTTGTCACTGAGCTCTAGCAGAGAAAGGACAGACGGTTTCGTAAACATATTTTGTACGACTCGCCATAAAGAGAATTTGAGATAACTTTTAGAAAAGTGTGAAAATAATCCTCTCGTTTTGGACAATGTTATCGCGGGTTTTAAATACGATCCCCAACTGAAGAGTCAAAGTACCGAGCGGTCCATCTTGTTATTCTCTCGTCTCGAAGAAGGCTCGAACAAGCAAATCAATTTGATTTGAATTGATTGTTTATTAGCGTCGTCCTGAGAAACTACAGTAGGTTTGTGGCGATAGACCACGTAATCTTGAACTTCAGTCTAGCGACGAGAACAGCATTTGAGCTGACACCGCATTCTTTACACTTCCCCGCTACTCCAAACGGAGGATTTTGAATGCGACAAATTTAATACACCTCAGCCACTCTACACGGTGGGCCTTTCTAAGATTCACACCCACGACCCACATATGCACAGAGGCGTAACGAAAGAATATTAGGCCCCCCCCCCGCCTGGAAAGTCAGGTTTGGGACCCCAAGCCGGATCTTAAAAGGATTGCAAAAGATTGCCCCCTAGAACCCTGCCCTCCCAAATCCAATACAGTGCGGGATTCCAAACAAAATTCTAAAACTCGTATAAGAAAACGAAAAAAAGAATTACTAAAAAAATTAAATGAAGAAAAAATAGAAATAAAAACGGCTCCGTATAGACGGAAAAAACCAGCTTCAACAGAATACACAACGGATGAGGAAGACATGATTACATATGACATTGAGGAAGAGGAACCGAATCCCGATCTCATTGAAAAAGACGGGAAACAATATTGGAGAGGATTGTTACAATTATAACACCAACGAGAAACAGAAAATGACTTTTACTTAATACTTGTCGAACTTAGTAGGAAATTTCCCCCACCAATCCGTTTGTTTATTTATTTGTCCAAATTTACTTTTATATATATTTTGAGATTTTACTTTTTTAACTAGAACATCTATTTATTCAGATTTACTTTTATATTTATTATGAGATTTTACCTTTTCTATATAACTAGAATTTATTACAGCTTTTTAATGGTTTTATACTTTTAATGTTTTAACGATTGTTTGGCGCAGTTTAGCCAAGATTGGCTCTTGCGCCAATAAACCCAACATTCACTCACTCACCCAAATGCGGTGGTTAGGGGGTCTACGTTACGCCACTGCATAAACACCAGTCACGAATTCGCGACCATGAACACTCGGCTACCACTGCCGCTATGATCACTTGAAGAGCCAAAATAATTTTGCAACAGAGAAATAATAAAATTGAGAAATTTATTTTCCCACACTAAATAAATAAAGGAAAAAAATATCTTATTCTCAGTGTCTCCTTAAAATCTACTAGCCTCAAAAGTTGCGTGGGTTTATAATGAACTAAAGGGTTATCGCTGCTTTAAAAAAAATAGCAATCCTTTCAGATTTCTTAAAAGCCTTGGGAGTTCCACGTTACAGAAGTCGTTCTGCATGTAAATAATGAAGAGTCAACCACTGCATTCATTCATATTTTATGCATGACTCAGGGGCATGATGAATTAAACTCTGGTGAGTAAAAGGATAACATCCTAGTTCATTCTTGTAGTAGAAAATGAAGATACATTTAGAGTAGGATTTCTTTATGTACAACAAGAAGCACCCAAATTCTTGCTATCAAACTACGTCTACATTTTTGAATTAATGACTTACGATATAACATGTATTTGATTTAGTCATTTTTTTAAATTTGATTTGATTCTTTCTTTTTAAAAACGTACCTTTCTTATTTAAATTTCGTTCTGAGTAACAATTAATACAATCAAAAATTTATAACAGTATAATCCCACACAGAATTAGTTACTAAAGAGACTATATCAGTGCCGGTTTATCCATTGGGCGCTTGGAGCTGGTGCCCAAGGGATCGGGGCCCGGATAAGCTGAACTTAACCAGAGTTTCTGGTAATAAATTTCGATCCACCAATGCCAAGAGAGCTTAAAGATCTTCTGTGCCCAGGGCCCGAAATGAGCTTAAATCGGCCTTAGACTATAGCCAAGGAGAGATTTATTTATTCATCTTAAAATCTATTATTTTTCTACTCAAGTATCTTTAAACAATTATTGTAGAAGCAAATACTAAGTATATCGTTAACACAGTAACAGTTTATTCTGTACGCATTTAAGTAAATACATAATAAAAAAAACTGATATAATATCTTTTAATCCCGAATTTTGGCGGCAAAACGCCATTTTTATTTGAAAATAAAACTACTTGCATAGGGTTTATCATTACGATGTTATGACAATCATTAAAACTGTGCTTCACCATGCTTTCTTATAAGCTACAGCAGAACGGATTATTATCCACGGAACGGATTTTATTCCAATCCATTAAAATTAAAAAAAAATATTCTATTCATTAAAATAAACAGAATAAATGATTTTCAGGTTCAGTTAAGCCGTAAATAGTTCAAGATCATGCTGAAATTTGACAACCACTAAAGATCTTCAAAAAGGATGACTGTTTCAAGAAAATAAATCTCCTCTCTTAGCGCACAAATTTTCTTTTTTCGCCCCTAAACATACACACTATTTATGTTTTCTTTTTCAATTCCTATTATTATAGTTCACACTCTCTATATATTTATTTATTTATTTATCTTCGTGGAATTTTCAATCGTTAATAAAATACATTTTAAAGCGCTCAATTGAGCTGAAATTTTATATACATGATTATTTTAGATGACAATACAGTAATTTAATAATAATTAATAATAATTAATTGATTAAAACTAATTATTAAAAGAATTGTAGATACCCCCGTTGGTTTCATTTTTAGCAACTTGGGTCAGAACTTTAAAAGATTTTTTTTCTCACGTTTTAAAGCTTTCAGTTGAACTGAAATTTTATATATACGATTGTTTCGAATGACAATACGATACTTTAATGATAATTAATAAAAATTAAATTACCACCTAATGCTCTGTGATTCTGTTCTATGTATATACATATTTATATTAATTGTAACTATTTAATAAAAAGTAGCTAAAATAAAAATTTTCTTTGTTGATCTAAGGAGGGGAATTGACTTAATTTTCTTTTTATTTATATTATTTGTTTGTTTCATTTTAGTTTAAAATTTTACTCGTGATTGCTATTTTGATTATTACCGTTAAAAAGATCTAAATTATTTTTACACAAATATTAATTGTATTTATAAAATATATAGATTATCATTGTTAAATTTCACTTCTTAATTTTTCTCTCATATAATAAAAGTTAAATTTTCAAACATGAATAAAACTTAAATAATTGATTTCAAATTTCTTTAGATTTCCAGCTACAGGAAGGGATGAAGAAAGGAATTTTTTATCAAGATTTAAAGGTAACAATTTCCAAAAAGAAATTTACCTTTAATCTCAATTATAAGCCCAAACCAAAAAAAAAAGCGTATATTTTCATAAAATAGCGTGCTAATAAAAGGAAGAGTTACTTAGTTCATCACCTAACATACAGTACATTCCGGCGTATAATGTATAGGTATATTCGCTGTATAACGAGCCTTTTTCTTTTTAAACGAAGAAACCTGAAATGTGTATGTGCAATACTCTTATCTTTTGAAGTTTGAATATGAATGGATAACAAAAGCATGGAATGAAATTAAACCTGTCACCTGTGACATTATTCAAAATTCATTTTTTAAAAAAATGTAGCATTTCTAACAATCTATATGGAACAGATGGTTATTTGTTTATGGATCAGAGTAACAGTGATGGTGAAGATGAAACAAAATTCGATGATATACTAGAAAATATAACTGAAGATGAATATAACGAATTGTTCATGTTTATCCAATAATAAAAGTTCATAAAGTCATTTCTTTTAAATATATAAACAGTACTGAGATATATACAGAAATCTAATTTTCTGTATGCCAAGCTTTTCTTTCTTTTTAAAGTTATCATTTTTATATTTGGAGCGTAATACGCACCCATAAATTTTTATCTTATTTTTTGTGCAAAAGTTCGCGTTGTATGCTGGAATATACGGTAAATTAGATCAGGCACAAAAACATATTTAAAAATCAGATTCGTATTAACTGAATTTTCTTTCTGTACATAGAATGACCACGGTAGTCGAGTGGTCAAGATCGCAAACTCGTGGCAGATGTTCCTGTAAAGTCATGGGTCCTGTTACCAATGAAGATCTGCAATGTAGACGAACTGATTCACGTTAAATCACACGAGACACTCGTCGGCGAAGTGTGGAAGTTTGGAAAATAAAGTGCTAGTTTAGGTGTCGCTCTTTTTTCACTTGACAGATGTTCAAAATTAAAAGTCCACCCCCAAAAGCCTTCACTGCAACGTTAATAAAAAAACAAAATTCTATACACAAAGCAAAACATCCTTTATCAATCCTTCAATTTGCTTTTTTTTTTTTAAAGTCCTACATTGAAATGCGATCCAAAGTCAAGCAATCATTCCAAAGGAATTTTTATAAATAATTAAGTTTTAAGCAAATTAATTTCCTTAAGTTTTGAGATATCTGTGACAGTTAAGCACTGCAAATAAATTTATGCCTTCCTACTCGTTTTTTTTTTTTTTTAAGTGTTAACACAACATTCTTACTTTATAACACTTCCAGAAGAAACAAAAAGTGATTTAAAGAAAGAAATTCACAAGGCCACGTCAACATTTTTAAATGCAAGACTGGTGAGCCAATTTTTTTTGTCTCGTCTCTCTCTCTCATTTTTTTATTTCCAAATGTGCCAGCTTTATTTTTTACGCAGCGCAAAAAGAAAAAAAAAAGAAAATGTTTCAAAGCTCTAGCGCTTCCGTATATTTGTTTTCGTTTCGTTTTGATCCCACGCAACTCCCCAGATGCCATTTTCAGAGCGATCCACACGTTCGAAATTCTGGCATCGTTTAAGGGATTTTCGCTACAACGAGAAGAGTAAGTTAACTGGGCTTTTAAACGGTTTATTTTGGGCTTGCATACCCCTAAAAAAGTAATGACACGTCTGCGGTGACTTAGCAGAGTACACAATGGAATGGACGATAAAAAGTCTCATGAACATCGAATGGTTTTATTGGTGGCTTTACCAAAGAAGGAAATCAAGTCGCTTTATCTGACGTTTTCTCTTCGAATACATCTGTTGCATTATTTGCTTTTTTCTCCTTGTCGATATGTGAGACAAATGCAATAAATTATGAATCATGGTGCTTTTAGTATTTCTCGTTACTTGTACAAAAATTTTAGATGAAAACTACTGTTCAATATAAAAGAAACTAAAAAAATCCTTGCATCCTGCATAATCGTTCAAATATGAATTGGCTTTAATTGTTGAAAATGATTCGTCTTTCGATATTTGATAATGAAAAATACATATATATTGCAACATATGCAAAAAGTTAACTGCGAAACAATCTGATAACTTCATTAGTATATAGCTAAATTATTTCTTAGTACAAAAAAGAACATCAATTCTCATGATGTACTGAAAATTATCGGCATGCGTTTGATCATTATAAAATGAAATTAAAGACATTAAAATGTATAGAAGCTCTCAAACACTATAAAAGGCTAATCCACAAAGCCTTTTAAAAAAGAAACATATTACTATAATATCATACACACACATTTTAAAACAATGCATTTTTTTAAAATATTTCTATGCAATTATGTTCGCAATAATATTCCAATATTATTACGAATCCAATTAATTAATTATCCAATATTCGCATTTATAAGACACTTCTTTTGGATGTATCTGAAAGTTAACAATATTTTGTAAAAATCATTACACTATGTACGCTTATTTCAAAACTCGTCGATTTTAATCAATCACAAATTTCAGACCAAGATAAGTTCTATAGCTTTTAAACACAATAACATATTTGTATTAAGATACATTATTGTGATTTACTCAGTTTTAATTACAACTGAAAATCAACCATTAACAAATATGATACTATTTATATGAATAAAAAATGTACAAAATGAAAATTGAGTTGTACTTAAAGTCTGAATTTAATCAGAAAATTGAAAATTCATGCAGCTTAAAGACACTAGTTTTATATTTTGGCTAAAAAATAATAAAATATACAATAATGATATATATAATCCGTTTGGAGAATCATTCCTGTTAATTTTCAGAATTGTTTTTCTCTCTACCTAAAATGATTTTTATGTTTTTTTAATCTCAAGTATTATATTTTCATTAGATTAATACTAGGAATGCAATATGATTAAACAATACTACATTATTTCTACTTTTAAGAGCAACGATTTCAGACGTATAGCATCGTTAACTTTGTTCCATAAGCCAAAAATATCAAAGGTACTTTTCCTAACAAAATCCTTAAAGTCATTCAATAAAATATTACGTGATCTTGAACAAAAACGAATTCTGAACATCGGGTCGGACTCTTAGGAATCGTAGTCATTTTTTTGTTTCACAAACATGATTAATGTTAGAATCCGTTCAGTAAGTCCTTGTGGTCGGTCATCAATGGTTCTTTTTTACAATGCTTAGGACACATACACAGTGCACCCTACTTCTATTAAAACCAATGCCGAGGGAATGATTGATCGGCGAATACAAGTGAGGGCAAATAGCTTCGTTTGTGCAAGATGAAGCGTGCGTCAGAATGCTGTATTGTTGAAAAAGCTACCTTAATTGATAACAGTAACAAGAGGAAACACGTCATGAGATGAAATTAAAATCTATCACGATTCTGAAAAGATTAGTGATGTCTGAGAGGTATTCCAAAAACTTGCTAAGTTTTAATGAGATATAGTGTCAGGTACTTTTTTTTTTTTTCATTTAATAACGTCGTTAAATAACGTGGAATATTTGCCAGAAAATTTTGGCAGAAAGAAATGAGAATTAGTCACGAAAATAATTTTATAAAATACGTTAAGGTATCCGACTACGTTCGGAAATGTGATTTTGCAAAAGAGTATAAATGGATAATATTTATGATATTTAATGTCACTTACATTAGAGAAAATGTATATAAAATTGTTTTAAGAATTGTTTAAGAATAGTATTACAATAAAAAATTATTTAAGTACAATATTTTGACAAAAAGTGAACATAGAATGACCCATTTTTAAAATATCCTCCTTTTGTGAAAAATGCTTCTATTATAATAATATTTTGCCTGTATATAGCTCAGACCTCTGTACAGAGGCTCAATTAGAATTTTTGAAATATATAACTTAGAAGTGGGTTTATCCATGTTTTACGACAACAGAGAAACGAAATTTTAAGAAAAAAAACGTCGATTATTATTTCAATTGGTGGTAACTCTGAAAATAATGTGAATTTTTCAAAAATGATAGTTGTACAGAGGTGTGAGCTATATACAGGCAAAATATTATTATAATAGAAGCATTTTTCACAAAAGGAAAATATTTTAAAAATGGGTCATTCTATGTTCATTTTTTGTCAAAATATTGTACTTAAATAATTTTTTTTGTCAAAATGTCCTTAAAACAATTTTATACATGTATTCTAATCTAAGTGACACTAAATATCATGAAAATTATCCATTTATGCACTTTTTTAAAATCACAGTTCCGAACGTAGTCGGATACCTTAAGGTATCCGACCACGTTCGGAACCGTGATTTTGCAAAAGCTTAGTATAACCTTTTTTCTAAATGTTCTCCTTTTGTAAAAAATGCTTCTATTGTATTCATATTTTGCCTGTATTCAGCTCAGACCTCTGTACAGAGGCTCAACTAGAATGTTTGAAATGCATAACTCGGAAGTCGGTTTATCCATGTTTTACGAAAACAGAAGGGAGAAATTTTAAGAAAATACGCCGATAATTATTTCAAATGGTTGTAACTCTGAAAATAATGTGAATTTTTCAAAAATCATACTTGAGACTCTGTACAGAGGTCTGAACTATATACAGGCAAAATATTAATACAATAGAAGCTCTTTTTACTAAAGGAGAACATTTGGAAAAAAGGTTATTCTAAGTTAATTTGTTGCCCAAATATTGTATTTAAATAATTTTTTTTTATCATATAATGTCTTTAAAACAATTTTATACATGCATTCTAATCTAAGTGACACTAAATATCATGAAAATTATACATTTATGCTTTTTTTTAAAATCATGGTTCCGAACGTAGTCGGATACCTTAAGACAGTTTAAAAAAGCTGCATGAGCTTCGGTACTTTGTACATTAAAGCTTTTTCCTTTTCTTTTTTTTTTCAAAAAAATATTAATATAATGATAAACACTTATATCTGATTTCTTAAGTAACACATTTCACCCAGTAACCAATTCCGTGTGTGGGGGGGTTGCGTATTTTTATATTGCATATTTTTTTTATTCATAGATCTATGCATATTTTTGGAATTATTTCTTGAGAAAAATTTACAAAAGTAATGTATATCATATACAAAGACATGAAAAGAGAGCACTCTTTTTCATACAATAAATTTGATTTAAAATATAGCACAAAAATATCGAATAAAAAAAAATTAAGCATTAATTTAATATTCGTACTTTTTGATATATCATTTATACTTTCAGAAAATACTAATAAAAGAATACATCGGAAAACTATCTAACTGTCAATTACTTTTATGCATTTTGCTCTTCTGACACATTTTATATGTAAAAAATAAAAATATTTTTTTAAAACAATAGTTGAATGAAAGGCAATAGAATATAACGACATACTTTAAAATATTTTTCTTTCTACTGCACCATCGCTTACTAAATTTATAGTAACAGAAATTCTTAAGAGTAAAATATTACCAAACGTTTTTAAATAATTTTTAATTCAATCAAATGTTATTTAAAAAAAATTTAGAAAATTAATAAATATTTCTGGATATCAATATTACATAGAAGTATATTTCATTCGATCAAAATGAGCTCGAGGGAACATTCGTATAAACCATAGGCTCCCAACCTTTTTTGAATTGGCGCCCCCTTTACTAGTGAATATTTCGATACCGCCCCCTCCCACTCCAGAGAAATAAGAACGTACAAAAAACATGGTGAAAACAAGAATTAAATTTTTAAAAAATATTCTTTTTCTAATAGAATATATTTTATTTATATTGAAGTCATTCTGATCAGTTGTTCTCTTTTTTAACAGCGTTTTGAAAATTAAACTATAAGTATAATTCCCTGGTATATAAAAGATATTTCGTGTGATATTGGACGAGATGTCAAAAGTTTTAATTTAATATCTAAAAATTAAAATTTACTATATCATTCAATTTAATGTAGGTCTGAATGTAATGTAATCTTTAAGTTTTTCATCCACTTCCCGAACTACCGAAATATATGAATTTTCGCACACGTGATAGAAATGATTTACATACATACAATCATATTAAGGTAACCAGTACTAAAGTTTACTTTTGTTAATACATAATCAGCATTTTTTTTTCTTTTCTTTTTAAGACTATATTTGGTTAATCTGCCCACGCCCCTCCGTGCCATTTCAACGCCTCCTAATTTTCTCTGGGACTTTTTCCGCCCCCCCCCCCCTGAAAGCCTCAAACGCCCGCAAGGGGGCGTTATCGCCCACGTTGAGAACCTATGGTATAAACCAACACATTACTTTTTCCCCTTTGTTACGATTTCTTCTCATTATAAGCGTTTATCGCAGCTTTCTCGTTTATTTTTTAAAATTATTTTGCAGATATTTAATTACTAAAAAAATGAAGTCAATATGCAAAATCTACTCCCCCTTTAACTAGAGCTCAGTATTAAAACTATCCTTAATGGGGGGAGGGGGAAAAACATCTTACATTTCTGTAAAATTAATATTCAAAGAACTACTTTTCAATACAGTTTTTTGTTGAGGTTTTTTGCAAGTTTTATTGATTGACACTTTTTAAAAACAAGTTTTACTGACTGACATTTATCCTTTTTTTTTTTTTTTTTTTTTTTTTTTAAAAAAAAGTATATTGATTTTATCCTTTTTTGAAACGAGAATTTCATATAGCTGAAGAAATATTACCCTTCAAGATTACTGATGCTTAATATTAGGATTTATTTACAAATTGCTATAAAACAAACAAAGCTTGAAAAAAATATTCTTTCACTAGTTTACAAGTAAAAAAAAATGCATTATGGACTAATATTACCAGTTTATAAAATAAAGAAAAAGGAAATGATATTTTTATTATAAATGTAAAAGCATTAAATATAAGTATATAGCATGTTCGATTCAAAAGTATAAAAATACTAATAACTGTAAATGGAAGTTGTACATACCCCTACCCAACGATATATATATCGATAGGAAGACATTAATTCGAAGAATAGGTTCCTGCTATTGGTTCCAGCATGGAGGAAGAAAACAGGTTGTCGGACATACAACTAATCTGGGCATTGAAAATACTGGATCTGAAATAGCAAAACATTATCAAACAATGAAAATCAAAATAATATAAATATCAGTAGAATAAGTATTAGTAGACATTATTTAATACTGAATGATTATTATTTACTAAGTGATAATCGAAAGATTTTGAGTATAAAAAAAAAGGTAAAATACTTGCACATCTGAATACTCCTACACTCAATTTGGAAGTAGAAATATGAAGTCAAAGAAAAATGTTGAATTTTATTTATAATACAAATAGAATTTCAATTTCTTAAATATACACATATATAAGATTTAAAAAATAAATCAAGAAGAATATTTTTTATATCAATGGTAAAATGTAGTGATCCGCAACCCCCGGTCCGTGGATCAAATGGTGCCGGGCCGCCTAAAGAACATTAAACTATTGCCATTTTATTTAAAGTGGTGCATTTCTCTCCGATTTGCACAACTTTCCACTTCCGAAATCACTTTATATTCCACGTTATATAAATCACTTTTATTCATTTTGGTGTAACTATATTTTATTCTGAAGCCATATTTAAATGTATAACTAAATTAAAATTGTTAAATCAAAACAATCTAAAATATAAACAATCAACGAGTCCAACCCTCATAGGGCCGCGGTAAAATTATCAAACGTTGACCGGTCCGAGGCGATAAAAAGGTTGTGGAGCACTGGTATAAGGTAAAAAAATCCAGTATAACAAGAGAGCGAAATTTTTATCGTATTTCTTTAAGTAACTGCAAACTAATACTTAAGAAACTGCGTTGATGTCCCCCACTATTTTAAGCATGACTCATTTTAGATCCGAAAAAAAGGCAGAGTAAAAAAACTTTAATAAAAGTGCATTTTTTTTAATATGGTTTATTATTATTGTTAAGAACGAAATTAGGGAGAAGGGGGTGAAACAAAAAATTCCATTCATTAATAAAAATATGAAAAAAAAAATGTTTGTTGTCCAATAGTAAATAATTATCACATAAATAACCAAAAAATAAAAATAAACTACCAGTACAAGGACAAACGAAAGGTCGAACAGAATCCTCCTGTGAAACATATTTGGAAAGTGAATAAATAGTACAATATGTAACACCATTAATTCCGTTGTTGTTACTTATACCACCTGATCGACTGTAACATCAGATCAAGGCCCACGAAATTCATCGTGGCAAGGGCTAGTTGTAAGCCTGTCGTTAGCCGTAGCTTTGAGCACCACACAGGTGACAGTACGATTTTGCTCGATTCCGTCTCAATTTTGCGGGAGAACACTCCTTCGACCAACTTCAAGGGAGGAATTGCGGCTCGACGGCTATTTAGAGTACCCCCAAGCCGCAAAGGCACTATACATTTAAAACATTCATGCCTTCTCCGGGATTCGAACCCAAGCCCCACGGCACAGAAGTCAGCGTCACTAACCACTATACAGGATGGGCGGTATATTTGCGATTAAATCTAAATCAGAGCGTTTTATCCACCTCATATAATTCACTATAAATCAAATATTTTTAACTAGCTATCCAATTATTTTAAATAAAAAAAAAACATTTATCCAAAGTTCTTTTTTTTATCAAAAAATTCTGACTTGATTTAAAATAAATTTCAATGTACAATCCCTTTTTTAAAAAAGAAATGATTTTGTACACATGCATTAAATGTAATTACCATCCAAAAGAATAATCAATGCTATTGTTTCTACATGGGGAAAAAAACACAATGAATACTTCAAATTATAAGTTTTACTTCATTTGCAACTCATTATAAAGAAAAAGAAAAACGAGAAAGAAACAGAATCTGCTTTTTCGAATCTGTTTTCAAAATGAGTAAAATTCATTTACAAAATTTACATGAAAAAATATTTCGAAAATTACGTCGTTATTTAAATATGTGGTATATAAAAAAAGTTCAGTATAACAAACATTTATCGAATATACATTACTGAGTGGTATTATCAGAAATGAGATAAAAATTACAGCTTTTAAGTTGAAAGACGAAGTTTAAGTTGCGGAAGATTATGTAAATACATTACAATATTTATCATTTATTTATCAATCAATTATATTTACATCAGTGAGTGTTTATTAACGTCGCACTATAAAGCAACATGAGGGCTATTAGCGAAGAATCTGGTAATTTTGAATCTCGGTCAAGTGACGAGGATGACACATGAGTCGGCACCTCTCTCTCCAAACTATTACACCACGCCAACGGGAAAACTTTTAGCCTTGACAGATTTAAAGTGCATCAGCCCCTTTACAAAGGAGTCGGGACTGTGGTAGCCCAGTGGTCAAGGTATTGGATCACGGCAGGCTTGTCATGAGTTCGAGACCAGTACCACTAAAGATCCGCCGTGTAGGGCAGCGATGCACGTTAAATCTGTCGAGAGCTGAAACGTCCTCACGTTGGTGTGGTGTGGTAGTTAGGAGAGGGGATGCCAGCTCAGATGTCATCCACGTCACTTGACCAAGGTTCAAAATCACGTGGTCCGTCGCCAAAAGCCCTCGTGTAGCTAAACAGTGGGACGTTTATATTCACTGACTCACTCACTTTACAAAGGAGTCTTCAGTGGCACGAGGCCACACCATAAGGCTACCACGGCCACTAGTATTACATCAGAGCTCAAGCACCACTCGCGATATAAATTCTTTTAATTACTTATTTAGATTGGTCAAGCAATAAGGATGACACATTAACAGGGGATTCAATCACTAAATTTCTACATTAGCCACAAGAGGACTTTGAAATCCTATAACAACCTTAGGTGGATAGAGCCTAATACCTATATCTTCCAGTTCCTAAGACGATGACCTACCACAATCGGTTATAGCAATACTTCCAAGATTTTGAAGGTTGGAAAACCGTAAAAGTTATATTCTTCAATAAATTTTCATATCACTCAACATGGATATAAAAATTCCATAAACGTGCACCATTTTATTCTGAAATTAAGATATTTTCAACCCTATCTCGTTCAAGTACTTCTCTTGAGAGAAACGATGAATTAAACTTATTCAAAACCAAGGGGCAACCACAAATAATGGAGGACTTAATTTTAGCGCACAAACGAAAGGGAGAGGGATGTGTGGAAGAGATATGAAATATCCTATTAAACGAAACGAGTTCAAGAGCAGGTGATTAAAAGTTAGGAAAAGAGGAGAAGGTCTTTTGTTTCAAACTAAAAGAATACATCCCGAGAAGACAATGATACGAAGTAAGTTGTTAAAAATGGGGAAGAAACTGCAATCTCTCCGGGCTTTCTCGAAACTCGATGAGTTCAAGAACAATCGAGAGAGAGAGACGCGAATGTAGTACTTTTCATTGACTGAGATATAGCTGACACCGAAGAAAAGAAGGCGTAGAAACGCTGGAGAGAGAATGAAAGAGAAAAGAAAGGAAAGAGCAATGGTAGAAGATGAAAACTGCACTAAGAGGATTAGTTCAGGAAGAAGGCACGTGCGATGTGGAGGACACAAATGAGAAGTAAAATCCAATCTTGATGGCTTTCAATCAAGGTGAAAACGTCAGAAGGAAGGGATCTTCACTTTTCAGGTGCGGTGAAGGGTGGTTTAAAAAAAAAAGAAAGTTGATTGACTTTGGGTGGATTCAATTAAAACCTTTCTCTCTCGCCTCATTTTTAAGATATAAATACAGCATGCAATTAAGATATAAAGACGAAAGTATGAAAATAAAAAAGTAATGTATAGTTGCGTTATTGTTTTTTAATTTCAGTTCATTCTCATTAAAAATACTCCATAATAAGAATATGTTTTAACTGAACAGATAGCTAAATGTAGTCCATTAAGGTATCCGACTACGTTCGGAACCGTGATTTTGCAAAAGCACATAAATGGATCATTTTCATGATATTCAGTGTCACTTAAATTAGAATACACGTATAAAATTATTTTAAGGACACATTTTGACAAAAAAAAATTATTTAAATACAATATTTTGGCAAAAAAATAACTTAGAGTAATCTTTTTTTTTCAAATGTTCTCCTTTTGTGAGAAATGCTTCTATTATAATAATATTTTGCCTGTATATAGCTCAGAACTCTCTACAGAGGTCCAACTAAAATTTTTGAAATATATAACTCAGAAGTGGGTTTATCCATATTTTAAGACAACAGAGGGGAGCAATTTTAAGAAAAAAAACTCTGATAATTATTTCAATGGGTGGTAACTCTGAAAATAATGTGAATTTTTTTAAAAAAATTCTAGTTGAGCCTCTGTAGAGAGTTCTAAGCTATTATACAGGCAAATTATTATTATAATAGAAGCATTTTTCACAAAAGGAGAACATTTTGAATAAAAGATTATTCTAAGTTAATTTTTTGCCAAAATATTGTATTTAAATAAAAAATTTTGTCAGTGTTTTAAGAAATAATTTTATACATGTATTTTAATCTAAGTGACACTAAATATCATGCAAATTATCCATTTATGCGCTTTTTTAAAATCACGGGGTTCCGAACGTAGTCGAATACCTTAAAAAGTTTTCACAATATATATATATATATTTTACCATAATAATATTGTTTAAAACAGTTGTGTATTCTTAAAAATCAAATCTTTTTAATTAATGCTTTCTTGATAACTCTGTACTAAAATTTCTTAATTCTATATGAGATGTGTGTGTGTGCGGTTCCCTTTTCCAGTAAGATAAAAAAAATCACGCATATACTCCTTTTCAGAGTTAATTACTCCTCGCACAGGTACTCTAAGCTTAATGCAAATATATCAATATGCGTATATCCACACAACGAAATTATAATAGGAACCAGTTAGTTACATTAGTAAAATTGATGCAATAAAAATATATAAAATTACATGTTTGCTTCTTTATTATAGCGCGCATCCAATTGTAATACATAAATAACAATGCATTAAATATTGATAGTTAAGTTACAATATATAATAAAAAGTTCAGTAAAAACTTATTTTTAAAGATATAATCAATTTGAAGATGTGTGTGCTGTTTATATTTAAAATAAACATATGTTGTTTATTTCAAAGATTTAACTTGGATACAATATGTTCGATAGATTTTACTTGATTTTTATTAACGTCACCCTTTGAAGTTGCGTGTGGGCCCTTATTTAAATCTCACAGCAACAAAACATGGTAAGCGAATTTATAACAAAACATAAAATAACGTGGTAACAAAGTAAAATCCATGTCCTTAATCCTTGAGTGTAGAAAGAAAACTGGTCAAGTTACAAATATTAAATAAACAGTAAATTTAATATTATGTGTCCTAATCCGAATTGTAACTAAACGACTTCAAAGAAATAATCAACATAGAGAAGTCAGTCCTCCAATAATATGGCACATATCGGAAAAATGAAATTTAGTTTACATAATGCAGGTGGTCGACTTTAGCGGTGTTCTAAAGTAATGCGATATATTCATAAACATTTTTCGGCATCCAACAAACAATAAAAAGCCCCCTCTCTTCCCTCAAAAAATGGATATTATTCCGTAAATGTAAGGGTCTTAAGAGCCAAGCCAGATAAAGTAATGGCTGGCGCATTCTTTTTCTAAATAAAAAAAAACTTGCTGATGCTTAAGTTAAATAAATAAAATTTCGTCAGGTTATGATCTTGAATACGAAATAAGTGTTAAATTCACCTCTTGAAGTGGTATAAGTATGGTTTTATATTGTACATTTAAGTTGTGGACACACATAAAAGTCCCATTTAATATTTTAAACTTCGTGAAATGATAAACATTTGCATAAGAGTCTCGTGCCCTTTTAGAGTACACTTTTTAAGAGCCTAATGGTGACATATTATCTTTTACTTGGATTGAAACTTGATAATCTCAAAAGTGCGAGATAAAAGGTTTCGAAAATCTCATTATATGGCGATGTAAAATAACCCGTTTGGTTGGTAAAAGTGAATTACATTAAAAAAAATTTTTAAAAAAATTAATTTTGATAATTGTATGCTAATGAAGTACTTTAATTTCTATTTTTATGTTAAATTATAATTTAGAAGTAAAAATACAGCGAAAAGAATACATTTTTAAAAAATTAATATTTTTAAGTTTTGTATAAGAACTAGCTTCACAAAAATTATTTTATCCATTTTATATTTCTATTTGTTGTTTTTGTGAACAGTAAAACATTTTAAAATTAAATTTCTATAAAATTATTAATTTAAGTTAAATAAATATTAAAAGTAAGAAGATTGTGTGTGTGTAGTTTCTGTTGGAGAATCGCTTGATCTCATTTAATATAAGATTTTGAAAGAATCTTATTTCAACTTCTTTTATTTTTAAATAAATACTATTTTTTGATTTAAAATAAAAATAATTTCAATCATTTTTTCGTTTTAAAAATATCACGTTATGCATGGAAATTTCCTACAACAAATAATTTGTAAAGGTTTAACAAACTATAACTTCTCTTTTTTCCCTTTATCATATGAAGTAGGATGTATAAAAAAAGTTAAACTCAGGTCAAGGTTTTTGTACGTTTTTATGAAAAACATTATAGATTTCATCAGCTTGAATGATGTTAAGCATTTAGAAATATATGTAGGAGAACTGGATTTTGCCATGTCCAAATTATATTTATTGACAGAGCCTTTTTAAAAATTATCTCGCGAGTTGTCGACAGCTTTTTTTAATCTTAATGAAAATCAACCTTTGTGACCCGCAAACCTCATTAATTGACACCTTATATCGCTCATTGATTTAGTTACAAATCTCACTATTCAGTGATAAGTGTAAGGAGTGGTCCATCTTTGGTGGGTAGATAAAAGAAAATAGCAAAAAAAAAAGGTTTCTTTTAAGAAAAAGTTTTAAATTATTTTTGTGTTTCGCATTAATTCTATTTAGCACTATTAACTGATGTTGATTTACACAGCTTTTTACGCTTTCTCTAGAAAAATATGACTCAAACATATAAAATTTTTGACTAATTGTATCTTAACGACACGCTTAGAAGCAACACGGGTACTATTGGCAACGGACTTAGTAATTTTGAACCACGGTCAAGTGACAAGGGAGATACCTGAGCTGATACCCAACTCTTCAAACTTCCACACCACAAACATGCGGGACATTGATCCTTGATAGATTTAATGCAGAGCTTCGAAAAGGAACTGAAGCGAAAACCGGAAAAATCCGTTATTTTGATCGGAACGAAAACTGAAACTGAACCGAAAAAAAAACCCGGTTTATTTCAGTGCGATATATCTTCAGTTGTTTAGTTACTGTAACCAAAGAAAATTTCGTGTAAAGGAAAGCATTATAATGTACGAGTCTTTGAAATAAACACTAATATCATAGGAAAAGAATGTACACATAGAAACACAACGATTTACTTAATAAACAGATATTTATCACAGGAAACAGGCGATATTTTTAAAGAGAAAAATTTAGGATCTAAACAAAATATCTTATCTGATTTATGTATGTCATATTAAAATCGTTGCCAACAATAATAAAGTTTAGAGTTTCAATTGTTAGAAAAAAATTTATACACAATTTGAAAAAAATCTGAAAATTTGATTTTTTCATCATAATATTCTAATTACACATTTACAAATGTAAAAAAAATTATTTCAAACACACACATTCCTGACATATCTAACTAGATCAACATTATATATAAAAAGTAACAGAAAAAAAATACGCACTTTTCTAGTGATATTTAAAGTTCTTTTTAAAAAAAATGAATGGCAAAGAAAAATTCGAAAATAATTCCCATGAAAAATCTTTTTGGTTTAACATGCAGTAGTATATACACAAGTGGGGTTTGGCGGTTCCAACCCCTCGGCGCTCTCGTCTAAAAAAAAAAGTGTTTTTTAAAATGTAACCCCTCCCATAAAAGGCATTCGTGTATGCCACTGTTAACATGCATACATACAGTGTATACCCTAATAATATATAAAAGAAATTACAAATCTTGAGAAATTTTTCATAAAATGTATAGCTTTGAGACAAATGCCATGACTCAATAATAATAAATAAATAAAATTAGTTTCAAATGTGCTAATGCATTTTTAAAACCAACACTAAAAAAAAATTTTTTTTAATTTATACGTCAAACGCCTAGTCTCGTGAATAAATTATAAAATAAATTTATAAACAAAAATTGCTCTTTTCAGAATTATTATGTTATGAAATACTTCTTTTAAAACTTCATTTCTTTTACATTCATCTTTTAAAATTTCTTTCTTTCTTTTAAATTTTTAATAGTACTTTCAATTACGGCAAATATTTCGTAAGGTAATCTTACTCCTTGATCCATTACTTTACTAAGAACAAAAGTAAAGAGGAAGCCCCAGGTTTTGACATGCGTCAGCGATTAGCGGACGGTAGAAGTTTAACAATGACTTCATCAATATATCTTTACAATTTCTTATTCGCATAGCGTTCCAGTTTTTCGATAGAGAATAAGACTCTTAAGATAATAAAGATACAGGCTTTTTATAGACTGGGCGTGACTAAAAAGATAATGAATGGAAGTGGAAAGAGCAATTTCATCCAGTATATAAAAGTTTTAAGAGAATGACCCATTCTAACATTTTTTTAAGCTAAAATATCACATATAATCAAGACAACACAAAAAAGGTTTAAAGCAGCACATGAAATATTTTCAATAAGTTTTCCATAATCGTAAAACTTTTTAAGGAGAAATATTCAAAATTTAAAATGAAATCTAAAATTTATTTAAATAAATAAAATTTTAATCTAGACAAATAAAAATTCAGACTTTTCTCAAGAGAACATTTTTAAAAAAATGAAATGTAGTCTTAATACTGAATTTTAAATAGAAACGTTGAACACATTTATTTAAAAAGACCAGATTTATTTCGAAGGGACGTAAAAGACATGTTTTCCTGAAGTCAACTTAAAAAAAATAAATTAAGTAAGAAAACTTAATCCTTTGTTAACGATTAGTTTAAGTATATATCAACACAAAGACAGAGAAGAATTGAAGTATATTCAAAAGAATATAACGAGGAAAGTTTTCTGAAAGATTTCAAAAACTAAATTATCAACTGCTTCAACTTTTTTCTTAATTAACACAAAATTAGAATACACACTCTGAACTGTTATAATAGTTTCAATGTATTGATTTCAATGGTATGTCTTTACTTTTAATACAATTCATTACATAAATAATATGATCTAAGTAAAAACAATTTTCTACGCTGAAAATCAAAATGAGTGATTACTAAATTTAAAAATACATTCACACATAAGCATTTTCAAATATATGCGCATACACTTTTATAATTCAGTCTAAAATTAAAAAATACTAAACAAATGACAGATTTTTGCATATGTGGAAAAGTCATATAGAAAATTTTCCAGAAATAAATATTTCTTTGATCTAATTCTTCAACAATTAATATCTTTAATAATTACAAAAATAAGAAACAAGATACTTATTTGGTGATTTAATCCACAGATTGATATCAACAGCATAATTAAAGCTAAATAAAAATAATTTTCTTTTTGAAGACATTCTTAATTCACTCAGCTTAATTTACTTTGAGTTGGTGCTCTCACTAGTAAAACATTTGTTTTAAATAATATAAAAAATACTTTCTTTGAAATGCAAATACATATACTTATGCAACAATTACAGGGAAAATATTATGTTCCGGATCTTTTCATTTCGTATTTATTCGTAGTTTATTTTTCAATAAGAGTATACAAAGCATAAAAAGGACGCCTATAAACATATACATAATTTCAAAGATCGTTATAGATCATATTTATAGAAGTACACTAATGAAATATTTGTCGATTCCAATAAAAGAAATAATCAGTGATAATTATTGGCTAAGTGAGATTCAGTAAAACAAGTAATATAAAAAAAAAATTAAAAAATTAAGTCAATTCCTACTTTGAATGGATGAATAGACAATATTTTATTAACGCGATTGAAAATTTGAACAAGATAAATATATAAATATAGAGAGAAAGAGTGTGAGCTAATAGTGGGAATTGAAAAATAAATTACAATGATACAACAGAAAAAGATATCTCCCACTCTAAACATTTACCTTGCAATATTTACTTTCCAATAACAACTTTTTTAAAAAGTGTTTGTTTAATTTAATGTATCTGAATTAATAAAAACTTGTATTATCAAAAGAAAACTATGAAATGACTAATAAAAATCCTTTATACGATTACAAATAATACATTCATTGTGTTCCTCATACAAAACAAAATTCGTAAAAAAAAATGTCAACTTTTAATAAAGTACCAGTAAACTAGTACTTTACTTCTCTTAAATATAAGTGAATGGATGATTTATTCCAAAATTGTCGCTCTACAATTACACAATAGACAATCAAAGATGGACTCTTAACACAGAACCACGGTCAAACAACAGGAATAATATTAGAACTGATAACTAATTAGCAAAAATCCTACAATACGATATTTGAGGACAATGAGCTCTAGTTAAACTTAAAGCGCAGAAATGTTTTATTAACAATGTCTCTGATGTATAATCAAGATTTAAATTCACGCTCTACCGGCCACGTAGATTTTGCAGTAGTGTATTCTTTATTTGAAGCCCAGTGGTAGGCGTATCGCGCTTCCACACCACAGGTCCGGGATTCTATTCCCGGACTGGAAAAGATCGACTCATTCCTTCAGTGGGTCGATAAATGAGTACCAACCTTGCTTGGGGACTAAACACTGGGGGGTTTTCACGTCAGATTGACCCTCTGACCGGAACATCTGATCGTGCACCTCAGCGCTTAAGGTCACGAATACTGAGATGAGCACAGTAGGCCTTGGCCCCCTTGGGCTGTTGCGCCACTGAGATTAGTAGTATTCTTTATTTAATAATTATAATAGAATTTAGATTATGAAATTAGAGTCATAAAAATTTACAAAGGTTACACAGCATTTATACATTGATGTAAAGATTTAAGTACGTATTTACATTTAAAAACTAGAAGTTATTTTTCCTACGTCCACTTCCTCTTCAGTTCACACTATGAGTCAAGTTTGATTGTTTATTAACTGACCTGCTAGAAGGCAATGAAAAATACATAACATAAAAAAAAATAATAATAATATCGTTGGGTGGATGACTTGAGTACCCAGCTCTTTAGAGCTACAACCTCATATCAGTAGGTATTTGAGTGACTGACTTTTGCCCTTTGTTAAAATTAAATGTTTTAAAGATATAATAAAAAAAACCCTGGAGATTTAAGGAAAATAAAAATTTAAAATGATAAAATGCATTATAAATATGAGAAAAATAGCTTCATAGACAGCACAAAGCACCGAAAATGAAGGCAGAATTTCGAGGGGGAAAAAATAGAAATTCACGTCATTTAAGGGTGTTTTTGATCAAAATGAATTCTAAATTAATAAGTCGACATATGAAATCCTTATTTTTTCTACACACGAAAATATCTAAATCATCAGAATTACGGGGAGTTCAAAAATTTCGTGGAATCAGATGCGAGAAATGAGATACAAGAATAATTTACTTATTTATTTTTACTGAAACATAAAAACGTTTGAAACCAAT
>BMAV01002826.1:570035-584301 GCA_019973955.1 Trichonephila inaurata madagascariensis
ACCGTGGCCACCAAAATTTCTCCCGAAATAGAAAAGATAGAACAGAAAACTGTTGTCAAGTGTCAGGACGTAAATATCAAATTCTTGTTTTTGTTTTTTTATTTATTATAATGCATAAACGTAATTATAATATAACGAAATAAACTAACGTTTTTATGAATATTGATATTTTTTTTCGGGGCTACCTAAAGTTAAACCTTGTTTGTTTAGCCCAAGTTAGCCTCTGAGTTTGACACCCTTGATGTACAGTAAACATTATTGATGCAAGATTAAGTTGATCAAAATCAATGATTTTCGAGCAGCAGCATTTGATTTTACTGTTTAAGGATGTTTTCGCGCCATATGTACGAGAGCGGAAACTTAACGTGGAGCACATCTTCAAACAGAAAAAATGCCTTTCTTTTTATAAAAAATTTGTGACATTGTAACTCATGCATTTGTTTATAATGTAATGCTTTTAAAATTTCAAAATATTTCATAAATAATTAGTTTTTCCTTTTAACATGTTAAGAGATAGCTCATTTAGCATTACGGTAGAGGAGAAAAAATGCGAAACACATTTTATCAAAGAAAAAATGTGTCAAAACTCGGATAAAAATGAGTAGTATGATAAAAATAAGTGCTTCTCTACAAGATAGCGAAGCTAGGATATAACATTAATGTTTGATTATTTTTATATCTGAAAAAATATTCCGAATTTGGATCCTATTCATTAACATTAGCCGAAGACATCCTTAATGGCATGAGGTAATAGAATATTACATTACATAAATTTTTGACTATTACGTTACATTTTGAGTTCATATTTAAATTTATAAGAAAGCATCAGGAGAATCATTTATTACGAAGTTTTCCGGGTTATTTTTATTGACCACGTGAATCATTGATTACGGAATGTAAAAAATATATTTCTAACAAGTAATATAAAAAAAAATTAATTCAATTCCTACTTAGATCAACAGAGAAAATTTTTATTTTAACTACTTTTTATTAAATAATTACAATTAATATAAATATGAATATACAGATGACAGAATCATAACATTAAGTGGTAATTAATTTTTATTAATTATCATTAAAGTATCACTTTGGCATCCAAAACAATCGTGTATATAAAATTTCAGTTCAACTGAATGCTTTAAAACGTGAGAAAAAAACTTTTTCGAGTTTTGACACAAGTCGCCAAAAGGGTCGCTAAGTCGCCAACGTGGATGTGTGTATTTGTAATTCTTTAAATAATTAGTTTTAATCAATTAATTTTTATTAATTATAATTAAATTATTGTATTGTCATCCAAAATAACCATGTATATAAAATTTCAGCTCAACTGAGCGCTTTAAAATGTATTCTATTAACGATTAAAAATTCCACCAAGATAAATAAGTAAATAAACAAACAGATAAATAAATAAATATAGAGAGAGTGTGAGTTAATAGTAGGAATTGAAAACACTTAAATTTACAACAACAAAAAATATAATTGTATCTGTTTTATGGAAAATTTATCATAAAACGCGAAGGCGCAAGGAATTGACATTTCTCTGTAATTAATCTGTGTCTCCGTTTTACAACAATGTAAATTGTAATACAGATTTAAAATTTTCAAATGAAATGTAAAAGTCTTTTACCTCCCCGCCCCCCATAAAAAAAGATAATCCCTAATCATTCGAAAAGCCATTTTATCGTCGCTTCATGAGAAAAATAGTGTGATTTCAATCAGCATATAATGGCCCATCGATAGATATAATTTTAAATTTTAGTAAGCATTCGATTACAAACTGCAAACAAATTACAGCAGCACATGCCCGAAATGAATATAATTAATATAGAATGTAATTCAAGTAAACCTTTCTAATATTTGCTTTTGTATTTTATATTCTTGTCCTTTGTAGTAATAAAAACGGAATAAGATCAATTAAAAAATCACAATGACTGAATTATACTTAAGAACTTTTCAAAATGATTTCGACTGACTTTAAATACATGAAAAGAAAAAATCCAAAGAACTCTAATATAATCATTATGATAAAAAGAAGTTGCAGAATGGGTAAGAATATTAAGCTATTTTTGATGATTTTTAATCAATGAAAGCTAATGCATCATTGCCATTAACAATGTAATAAATAAAGAGAATAATATAGTTCAAAATAAAATTTCGAAATACGCATTTCCTAACCAAATGGCACCTTTTAAAAAAATGAGTAATCTTCCAGAGAAATTTTTAATACGTCAAAAAAAATCATCCTTATCCCAATCTTGAGAATGTACGAAGCAAATTTGCTCTTTAATTGTATTTAAGGAAATTCAAAAGAAATTTGTAATGAAACATACGTCAGCAACATCCGGCAGTAAAGTACTTGAACTCTTCAAGGTCACCGAATAAAAACAATACTGGACACGGGTATAAAATGAATGAAAGAATGTAGGACTGAAGTTGCGGCAATCAAGCAGAGTGATACAATAAACACAATGCGCTAAAGAAAACGGTGTTTCGTGTCGGTATTTCCTTCCTATTGTAAGCAGTCGTTTTAAATTCCGAAAGAGAATTGAATCTTACAACGAGGTGAAAGTTACGCCACAGAAAACATAAAGCCAAATGTTGTGGTAGCAGAGTTCTGGAGTGAAAGTAAATATTCTTTCAGCTCAAATATTCTAAACTAGAAAAGAGACTTTATTCAAAAGTGATCCTAGAGAAAGTAAAATTTGCATAAAAAATAAATTATTCTTAACAAAATCGTGAATTTTAAGTTTTGAGCGAAGAACACAGAATTATAAACTTTAATACTATTTATTATATATATGAATTATCTATATCATAATCATCCATAAAATGTATGGTAATTCTAAAAGAAATTTCAAAGGTTTTAAAATTTAAGGAAATAATAAGTATTTTCCCCAAATAAAAAAACACGTAGATACTGAATTATAACAAAGAAATTTAATAAAAAAAAAAACTTGTAACACATTATATTCGTCAATATTCACGAACTATGCCTTTCGAAATAAACATTTTTAGTAAAATTTATCGGTAAAATATACAATATTTATTTTTAGATTTAAGTAATATTTGAATATAAAAAGGTATAACAAGAATTTCATTTCTGAACGGAAGTAAATATCAGCATGATTCGAATAATAAGTGCCCATTAGAGAATATAAAAAAGAAAAGGAATTTTTTTGCGGAACGGAACAGTTAAACAATAAAAATTATTTTAATTGAACCTAATAATATATTATTGCGTTATACAACACTAAAAAATCTCGCTAAACGAAAAAATAAAAATTCAATAATAAAAGATCAAATTTTGATTAATTTAATAATTACATCATGTTCTAAAAAATTTTATATTCAAGAAAATATTTTTTTTTAGTTCAAGAAATCAAATTGTTATGAGATTAATTGTATCATTAACTTAATACTTGAGAAATTTGAACACGGATGTGAGCTCCTTTTCTGTGCGATTTTATGTTTTATATATAACAATCGTCACATAAACACCTATTTGCTATTTCTTCGAATTAAAACAATTATACCTCCGATAGCCAACTCATTTTTACTTCGGAAGTTTCGTACAATAACTTAGATAAAGAAATTTCAAGGAATTAAATGTCCTCGAAGCTAATATAAAGATTTCTCAGAGAAAATGTTTATGTTCTCTAAATTATAACAGTTTTATTGCAAACGAAAGAAAACGTATCGGTTAAATTCAGTTTCCCAAAATTATCTGTCCTAGAAAAGGGAACAGTAATCAGTATAATAATTCAATGAGTATTATTTAAAGGGCCATTAAACAAGAACCAATTATACGAATTCATAATAAATTCCAACTTTAGGGAAAGGGGAATTTTTTAAATTAGAATGTGCACATCTGAAATTCCCCATTAAAATTATCTTCGAGATCTGCTCCATTCAGTATCAAAACTCTAAAAAATATTAATAATAATTCGCAAAAGTACTTCCTGATTACATTAGTTACACTTCATTATATACAATCATAATAATAAAAAAAGTCCTCAAAATCAAAAGTCACAACTAGGCTTAGTTCAGAACAGATTTCATTATTTAAAATAATTTTGTTATTAATCTACTCCACCCTAAATGAAAATTCTTGATTTCTTACGTACACTCTAGTGCTCAAAATTAAACAAAATCATTTTTCAACAAACAGCCATAAAACTGTAGAAAAGGCTTTGCGCTATGTATAATAATGAAAAGCCAACTCAACAGAAAGATGAAGCATATGCATATATCAGAAGCATGACGTCATAGGTGACGTAAGGGCAAGCAAAACGTGCAGTGCAAGGAAACTTTAATAAGTAATCAAGTGCAAAAAACTTTATGTCGCACTTGAAGGCTACAGTGAAAGCTATTGGCATTGGTTACATTCGTCTCATGTGAGATTGTAAATTCGGACTAGTTTGATTTGATTCTACACTTAAGTCACAATATGAAACTACACTAGCGCATAGGCGAAAGACTAGGTTATTCCGAAACGCGTTCAAGTGATGAAGACGAGACCTGTGCAAGCACCTCGCTTTTTAAACTTCCACACCACACCAATATGACGACTTTGAGCACCACTAGACATTACGTGTATCAGTTTCTTTACGAGGCGTGTCTTCAGTAGTATCACTGAAAGAGGAGGAAAAGCACATTTTTAGACATCCAATATAGGTAAAAGTAAGATCGTACGGCTACAAGAAACCATCAAGACACCTTTACACTTGGTAAAATGATCCGCAAGCTCGAGGAAGGGTGAAGTTATCGAGAGTTGCCCAACAGTTTGGAATAAACAAAAGTATTGTGTCACAAGCTTAGAAAGCTTACCAAAGGGCAGATACAGTTATAAGAAAAATTTGTAGTGGTAACCCAAAGACAACGACAAGTAATGACCGACATATTGTAGTGTAGGCAAAAAAAGTCCGAGACCAGACACCGGGCAACACTGCTCAGCAGCTGCGTACAGCGATTGGGTGACAGGTGTCATGGATTACTGTAGCCAGACACATTCATAAAGATAGTTTATTTACCCATCGCATTATGGGGCATTAGTATTAGAAAGCAAGCCAAAACCTTATTTTCTTGTATGCACATTTGAACCTTGTAATAAATTTAGATAGTGTATCATACTGCACCTATTTTAGGATGCTAAGGTATGCGGTAGAAACACAGCGTCAATTGGTACCTCGTCTTCGTTTATGTGATACGTCGAAATTCTCGGCCCGCTTTGAGAAACGCATTATTTCAATTCACTTTTAAATGAATTAGATTCAGTAAAAGTTTTCAATAAAGATCTTAACAATGAAGGCATGTATTTTATTATTTTAACATGTTATAATAAGTTTATGAATGATTTTGAGTCTTCTTTGATAAATGGTATGTAACAAATTATTTCAATTCTACGTTAAAAATAATTCCTTAAATTAGTATGTTGTTTCCAACCTCGACCATGAAAAAATTATAAAATAATCGTAATAAATTGCACTTTATGAAGTTAGATCAGAAGGAAAAAATGCAAATATATTCGGTGTTCTATTTTTCATGGTTTTTCTAAAGATGTGGTGCAATAAATTTACACAGCAGTGGGGTTTTTTTCCCTGTATAATGATATTTGTTTTGGTTTAAGCTCTTTTTCGGGGGTATAGCGATGTTTATTAAACAACCTTTGAGCTATATTGTGATTCAATTTCCTACAAAAAATTATTTATTTGATTATTTGTAAGATTATTTATATGAAATAGCTAAATGTGAATGTCATATCCTGAAGAATAAACTGTCACATTTTAAATTTTATTTTAAGAGTAAATGGAAGACTGCTTATAGGAAAAGAACCGTCTTTGAAACGAATAACATTTGGTTATAAGATGTAAACGCTTCTTGACTAAGGTGAAATCATTTTTAGCATGAACTAATCATCGACCACCAAATTCTCTGGGAATCTAGCGACCGCAGCAAAAGAAAAAAAAAAGTTTACGAGAACAAAAAGATGCAATCGATTAATATTTGCAACTCAAATGAGCTTAAGTTACCAGCCATATAAAAGCTTTTAACGTTTTAAAAGAAATAACGAAATCATCAACAAAGGCAATTAAATTCCACAAATCTCCCATAAAGCATATCACATAACATAGTTTTCACCTATAGAAACTTAATGTTTGTGTGAACGGAGATTTAAAAAGTATTATACAATAAGACAAGCAGCGTTTTCCGTGTTATTCGACGGTACAAAAAAAAAAAAAACGTTAGCCGAAATATTTTCAAGTAATGTATACATATACTGATGCTAAATTGCAAGATATTCTGAAACATACCTATTCCCGTTTATACCAGTATCTGGATGAAGTTTTCGAAGGTTGCAATGAAGACAATTTAGTTTAGAACTGATTTGTAAATGGAGCTGTGATGGTTCCAGCAAAATCAATGCAAACAAAACTATGAAATCGCAACTGACTCAAACGCGAATATTTTTTTCAAAACTCCTTAGTTCATCTTAGATTAAAAACTTAAGAGAATAAAAGGCTGTAGCAAAATCTTGGACGATCCAACTCCAAGCATTGCTAGCCTATAATAAGTTTATTCATGAAAGTATTTATAAATCATTTACAGCAGCGTTTCTCAAACTGTGGGGCGCGCCCCCTTGGGGGGCGTGATAACCTTACAATGATTGAAAATTGGGTCGCAAGTATTGAAAGTTTGAGAAGCACTGATTTACAGAGTAAAAATACCAATACGTTATATGATATCAAAATATATAGAAAGCAAGCTGAACCAACATACCGCCCAAAGAACAGAATAAACGGACCAGCATATAATAATTACATCCTTAACTGAAAAATTAAACTCTAATAAGAAGAGAGAAGAATTTTGTGAATTAAAGGGGGGGAGGAGATTATTGAATTGTGTCGAAGATATCTATTACCAGTTTAAAAGAAGAAATTAACTTCACATGAGTATTTGAATTATTAATTAAAAAGCTAAGCCATAATCTACGGGATATACCGGTGGGCTCAGTAAGGTGATAATTTTTTTTGAAAGTGCAACGGAATGACTCGCATCCTCAATACATCCAGAAACAAATGGGATTAGTTTTTTTTATTTTAATCTGTGTAAATAGTACTGGAACGCGCGGGTTATGGTTCTTTAATAAATTATAGTTTAAAAAAAACTAAAAAATACGCTTTTATAGTGAATCGAACTAAAAAGTAAAAAAATAATTCTTAATATAAGAATAAAATGATTAACGAGAAAATTAATGTCAATGGGGCAAAAGTGTGGGGTTTTCTATATTAATTGTTATAATTTCTTACTAGTTCTATTCCGAAATGCTAAGTTAGTGTAAAAATGTAGTACAAAGCACCCCCCTCTTTTACCACAATGACATTAATTTTCTCGTTAATTATTTTATTCTTATATTGAGAATTATTTTTTTACTTTAGTTCGATTTATTATAAAAGCGTGTTTTTTAGTTTTTTTAAACTATAATTTATTTTTTTCATTTTTTTAGTTCAATCTACAATAAAAAAGCCTGTTTTTTTTTAGTTTTTAAAACTATCATTTATCCTTAAGTTTGATATTTGGAGCCGGAATTACGTGGCTGTGTGTCTGTTAGAATTAATCTTGTTCTTCAATGGATATTAATTAACGAGTCTGAAGGGTATTTATTCTCTCCATTTACAGGGTCTCGGATGAGTCCCATATCGTTATATTTCAAAAATTCCGTCTCTATAGATACAGGTCTAACTAATAAAAGTGTGTTAAGAAGAAATATTATATAAATATCAATCATATTATCACCTTTTAAACGTATTGCTATAATGTTACTTCGTATCATCACTTCTAAACGTACATCGCTTTACAAAAAGAAAAAGCATTTAGAAGTTAGAATATAATTTTTTTTTTTCACATGCACGAGTCTTTTTTTTTTCCCCGTTTTCAAAAAAACTAGACTTATATTATAGTAAGAAATTGCTAACCCATCCACCCGAACCTTTCTCACATAAATAACACTTTTTTTTGTTTTATTTGTATTAAACACAAGCTTATTCGCGGTTTTAGGGTTGCACCTTAATCTTTTAGTCGCTAAATCTGAAATTAGTCGCCAAATCAGGAAGTGGTACACGGAATTAGTCGTCAAATCTATAAATCGTATTCATAATTATCCTAAACAGGACAATGGAACAAAATTATGAAATTATTGTATTGTCATCGGTCCTTGACAAGTGAGCAAAATTTCGAATTAATCTGACCTTTCGAGTTCAAAGATTCCATTACATACAAGTGAAACTTATAACAAGTAATAATATAAAAAAAAAAATTAAGTCAATTTCTACTTAGATCAACGAAGAAAAATTTTATTTTCGCTACTTTTTATTAAATACTTACAATTAATATAAATATGTATATACATATGACAGAATCGCAACATTATATAAGTGGTAATTAATTTTTATTAATTATCATTAAAGTATCGTATTGTCATCCAAAACAATAAATTTCAGTTCAACTGAATGCGTTAAAACGTGAGAAAAAAAATCTTTTAAAGTTTTGACCCAAGTCGCTAAAAATGAAACCAACGTGGCTGTATCTGTAATTCTTTAAATAATTAGTTTTAATCAATTAATTTTTCTTAACTATAATTAAATTACTGTATTATCATTCAAAACAATCATGTATATGAAATTTCAGCTCAATTGAGCGCTTTAAAATGTATTTTATTAACGATTGAAAATTCCACCAAGATAAATAAATATATAGAGAGTGTAAGCTAATAGTAGGAATTGAAAAAGCGCGTTAAAAACTGAACAATTTTCCTATTTACAGTATATACACATCAAGGACCCAAGGGTTAATATTAATTTTAAGGGCCAGTAAGTATTTTTGATCCGTAGGTCGGGTGTTAGAATTCATCCAAAAACTCTCCCAGTTTTCAATAATTTATGTTTTTAAATTTTTAAGGCGTAGGAGTGAGGAGCAGGCACATACATGTTTTCGCCATCTAAAGTGGCAAGTTTAGCACACTAATCTGCAATATCATAATAATTTTCATTACACTCTTTAATCCCAAAAACTATTATAAAAATATCGGTATAAAAAGAGTTTATTCAATTCCTACTATTAGCTCACACTCTATATATTTATTTATCTTGGTGGAGTTTTCAATCGTTAATAAAATACATTTTAAAGCGCTCAATTGGGCTGAAATTTTATTTACATGATTATTTTGGATGACAATACAAAAATTTAATTATAATTAATAAAAATTAATTGATTAAAACTAATTGTTCAAAGAATTACAAATACAGTCCCGTTGGCATCATTTTTGGCGACGTGTCAAAACTTGAAAAGGTTTTTTTTTTCTCACATTTTAAAGCACTCGTTTGAGCTGAAATTTTCTATACACTATTGTTTTGGGTAAAAATACGATAATTTAATTATAATTAATAAAAATTAATAACCATTTAATGTTGTGATTCTGTCATATGCATATACATATTTATATTAATTTTAACTACTTAATAAAAAGTATCTAAAATAAAATTTTTCTTTGTTGATCTAAGATAGAGTTGAGTATTAAAAAAAAATTTTTATATTACTTGTTTTTCATTAAATTTAAATAAAAGATTTGTTTGTTAAAATATAGAGAAGGGATACTGAGGACAGACTGTTGGTATAAATATGAATCCTAACATTAGTTACAAACATATGTTTATATATATATATATTTCGAAATTAAAAAGATAAATCTTACGAAGGGATTCCTCAGAAAAAGATGCAAAGAGAAGTCAGTTTCAGAATTGATCCTGGATCTCTCCGTATACACCTCTTAGTCTAAGGGTTCTTCCAAAAAATTATAAGAAATTAGTCTGTGAAAAGGACTAATATTATATACAGAAAAATATTACAATCAATATTGTGTGAATGGATAATTTTAAAATAGTTTATTGCGTTGCTTCTAGATTTGATGTTTAAGATAAAAATCAGATATTTTGGGAACATCGTCGCTGCCGGAGACGACCTCGGGCCGCGGAAGACGGATACATCTAAACATCAAATCTTAAGAAATTAACATATAGATCTTAACATTAAATCTGTGACGGGCTCATCGCGTTTCCTATTAAAAACTCCTCTTGGGTTCTTAGGGGCCGAAAAAGGCAAATTCTTTCCAACCAAATCCAGAAGCGAAACGTGAATATGCATATTAGAAACCTTTTAAATAGCAGAAGTTTAACGTAAGCGTATGACCTATTGGGAAGTAATTATGCTAGTCTGGTTTAAGCGCGTGAGCTGAAGGAAGAGAAGAAAGCCGTCATTGAGTGTGAAGCCATCTCCGTGACAGAACGATCAAGTCAAGGTGAATACAATTCCAAGCGAGATAAACAAAAGATATTTAGGATCCGAGAGGATTGCGGTTAAACATTAGGAATAGACGGGAACGTTAAATATAGTGGTTAAGATCGTGCTTATTTGGTAATACGTATTGTGTGTTTTCTCATCTCAGATCCGCCAAGTTATAATATAAATATTATCATTGTTAGTGTTTAAGTTAAGATCTTAATAAAGACATTTTAAGATCATGGCAACGCCTGGTTCTTCATTCACTCCCACACCTCTAGGTCACGAAGATAACTTAGGAGTAAGGCATCACCCACGGGCAAATACCTCACAAATCTTAATAATTTCACTGCGGTAAAATTATCAAACGTTGACCGGTCCGTGGTGATAAAAAGGTTGAGAAGCATTGCCCTAGACAAACGCAGTCACGAAAATACAAGAATTTTTTTTTTCACCGGTTGAAGATTAAATTCGAGGAAATACGGTCATAAGATTGATGTCAATAAATTCAAAATATATGGTTTATAAATGGCTTCATTGTATCTAAGTCTATATGGTTGACACTCGATGACACAAACAATGCACAAACCTTTAGTGTCTGATGCCGTGATGATGATACTCATTGCTGGTAGGGTAACTCTCAAAGAAGGCTGCTGAATCTAGAAAGAAGCACTTTCATACGTTTCGGAAAAGATTTTTGTAAGAAAATTTTGGATTCGAACCCTGTTTTGACAAGTATACGTGCATTGACAAGAAATGCAACGAAACCTCTTTTTTAATAGAAACTATCAAATTCCTTCTTGCAACAACTTCACAAGAAAGTGTCCAAGAATATAAAGAACAAAGAGGTAGCTCGTGAGACAAGTCCGAATAGTTTTTGTTTTTTAAAAAAAATTGTAATTTACTATAAATATACTGTTCTGTATCAATTTCTAGTTTTTAATTTAACAAGAAAATTTATTACTATAACCCACCAGCGACTTCGTCCGCAAGCACTTCGATTTTCACGTTGGTTACATAAATATTTCACCCTCTTAAAGGTTGATTTTCGAAAAATTCTTTCTAGTGCACATGTAAACAATCTAAGGAAAATTTTCAAATGTCATGTGTTTCTTCTTCCATGATTTAGTTTTGACCAACTTTTTGGTCATGTCCGAGTACTCGTGGTTGGCGTTGTCGAGTTGCGGACTCCACGAAAGACCAATTACATGAAAATGAATAAGATCTGAGAGAAACGCTTAACTTATACAAATAAAAAAATAATCTTCTCTTAAAATAAAATTTAACTTTAAACATTTAATAGATAGATATACAGCTAACAATAAAAAATAAGCAGTTTTACTAAGGTGATTAATGAATTATCGTAATTTATTTTGAGGAAAAAATTCAAAAAATGAAAAAGAACGTAGAAATAAATTAATATAGTTTAAAACAATTTTGAAACCATTTTTATTCCGTGATCGTCAGATTAAACTATTTAAAC
Organism: Trichonephila inaurata madagascariensis; assembly: GCA_019973955.1. NCBI lineage: Eukaryota > Metazoa > Arthropoda > Arachnida > Araneae > Nephilidae > Trichonephila > Trichonephila inaurata. Next base: position 581,851 of record BMAV01002826.1, read on the forward strand.
TTGATTTATTTTGGGCTAAATGTAAGGATAAGGTTTTTACATAACAGCCAAGTAAATTAGAGGAATATAAATATATTCCTCTAATTTTTTCAAGTCTTTGCAAAATCTTCACATGGCAATAAATTTGTGGAGCTTAATTTTTACAATTCCAAAACTATGTATAAATGATTAAAACACTATGTATTGAAACTATATATAAAAATCTTGCAGTTGAGATTAAGGATTTTATCAGATTCACCTGTACGGCTGATTTGGCGTAACGTTAACCTTTACAGAATCACAAGGTTGATAAGAGTTAATACTAAAATGTAAATATTTATTTTAGTTTTGGACATAGATAAAAATTATAAGAAAAAGTCAAAGTTTGGATTAATGTATCGTTTCAATCTGGATCAATGTGTAGATTTTATCCGGCATTTTTTTCATTTGTTCAAATATTCTTCAGTTTTGTCCAAACTTATATCTAAAAAATAGCATAAAACGTGTGAGAAAATATAGTGATATATTATTACACGACACAATAAACTGAAATAAATAAGAAAGCAGTCCGCAAATGTTTTATCATTGGCATCAAATTACTCGACAGTGGGTTTTTTTTTTTTTTCTTTTATTCATTCTAAATATTCTCGTTTATGTATTTGCGTTCGGCATACGTTCTGTTTTGACATTATATATAAAAAAATTCAGATGAGGTTATAATTAGATACCTGAATCCCCAATGGCATAATGGAGAATATTAGGCCCCCAGCAAAGTCAGGTTTTGCCTTTAATATTTTATAAACTGGTTAAATGTCCCTAGAATCTTACCCATCCAGTACCTTACGTCACTGACAATCACCAATTTTATAATGGGTGGAAATATTTCTTAGTCGTAAAAGGGTTAAAAAATGGGAACCAAACTTGATACGATTTTTAAGACAAAAAATGTTTTAACACCAATATAATATCCTGGCCTCGCTATCTTATACAGCAGGGGTGTCCAACCCGTGGCCCGCGGGCCGCATGTCGCCCGCCTTGTATCATTTGCGGCCCGCTAGATTTATTACAACTTTACACATACTACTACTATTTTGAGCAATATTTTTTTGTTTTTATTTAACAAATGAATCCCATAGTTGTTTCTATTTTATTACGTTTCTTCTGTTACTGTGAATCTTTTTTTTTTTCTTTCGAAATTGAAATTTAACATAAAAAAATCCCGCTCAAACTTAAAGAAAACCTGCAACATCAATAACAATGCACAAATACACGAATTGAGATCGATTTGCAAAAACTAAGTGAAAGAGTTGAGAAAAATATTTCACTAATTAAATAAATTAAACATTATTTGATCATTGCATTATTATCATATTATCTACGTTTGTGTAAAAATGAAAACAATAATAATACGTCAATCTGTTTTAAATTTCCACTCCAATAAATGTTTGTAATGGGTCCAAATCTAATATAAAGATATATATTTTTATATGCGGCCCGCGGGATTATAATGTTTTTCTGAAGTGGCCCGCGAGGTCATTTGGGTTTGCCACCCCTGTTATAGAGAATAGCATATATTTAATATACTCATTTCTTCTCAATCTTTTTTTTTTTTTGCCTTAATCCATCTTTTATATTACACACATAATAGTAAACAAGTCCTTCGCATTATATATTAACGGGAAAAATTCTGAATTCATGAAATATTTCTAAATTTTAAAGACACTTATAAATAAAGGAATACGTTTCAAGTTCTCGAATTTAGATAAAAATTGGGAGACTTTTCAGTAGAAAATGTGTTTGAGTTCGCCAGATGACAAAGCTTTCTGTACTCGAATTGTCAGTTCTTGAACTTTTTTTTTTTTTTTTTTTTTTTTTTGCAAGCCTTTGACAAAAAATTCATGCAGACTATTATTTTATCCTCGAACACTAGAAATAGGATGGGACTATTTTAACTCGCTGAGATATTTCAGGAGTCTAAAATTTAATCAGATGAATTTTTGTTAGCAGTCTACCCTCTCTTTAGAGCGATAGAATGGTTCTGTACATTTTTCTTCTTCTGTCTCCTTCAGTTTCAAACATAACATCCTAATGATAGTTAAACGACATTTTTTTCACTCTCACTTTAAAACTTATTTGAAATAGTTATCCGAATTCCAAAATTGCTTTTTAAAAGTAGAATAAACTAGAAGTTAGCATTACTCAAAAAATATTGCTGTAATTGACAATTAATAATAACATACAAATGAATCATGGATTTAAAAAATAAAATGAAAGCTTTCTATATAAAATAATCACACAAAATTCATGATGTCAAAGTATTACAAAAATATTCGTCCAAAAAACAATATAATACTTTGGTTAATTTCTAAAATGTAGTGAAAGCTTAGAACTGCAAAATTTGTACCTGCATCAACAACTTTTTTTTTTTTTCGGGGTACACTGAATAACGAGCGTTAATTTTTAACGTAATCG
>BMAV01002826.1:584401-595456 GCA_019973955.1 Trichonephila inaurata madagascariensis
TTTTTTTTTTTTTTTTTTTTTTTTTTTTTTTTTTTTTTTTTGCAAGCCTTTGACTAAAAATTCATGCAGACTATTATTTTATCCTCGAACACTAGAAATAGGATGGGACTATTTTAACTCGCTGAGATATTTCAGGAGTCTAAAATTTAATCAGAAGAATTTTTGTTAGCAGTCTACCCTCTCTTTAGAGCGATAGAATGGTTCTGTACTTCATTTTTCTTCTTCTGTCTCCTTCAGTTTCAAACATAACATCCTAATGATAGTTAAACGACATTTTTTTCACTCTCACTTTAAAACTTATTTGAAATAGTTATCCGAATTCCAAAATTGCTTTTTAAAAGTAGAATAAACTAGAAGTTAGCATTACTTAAAAAATATTGCTGTAATTGACAATTAAAAATAACATACAAATGAATCGGATTCAAAAAATAAAATGAAAGCTTTTTGTATAAAATAATCACACAAAATTCATGATGTCAAAGTATTACAAAAATATTCGTCCAAAAAACAATATAATACTTTGGTTAATTTCTAAAATGTAGTGAAAGCTTAGAACTTCAAAATTTGTACCTGCATCAACAACTCGTGCATTTTTCGGGGTACACTGAATAACGAGCGTTAATTTTTAACGTAATCGATGTTTTGGACATTTTTTTACTTTCTAGAAGTACATGCACTGGCGTAGCTAGTTCTGAGGGGTCCCTGTATCAAAATTAATTCGGGGCCCTTTTTTAAATATGGGAGCCCTGTTAATGGGACTGTAGTTACACGAGTTGAGGCCCCAGTAGCTTGCGAGGCCCGTATCATTGATACGGCTGGAACGGCGTCTGAGCACAAGTATTTAGTAACACATAATTATTCTAATATGACTCAGCTGAAGACATCAAATCTTTAAGAATCAAGTCATCTTAGCCTGATATACCATTACAAACAGTGATGTTATCCTTTCCTTTCTCATAATGAGAATGTAATAAAATAAAAAGGTACATGTCAGTTTCCAAATTTCACCAATTCCCAGGTTTTAAAATATTATTGTTATATAGGAAAATATATTGGGTTGGAGGGAAAGTTCTGTCGTATTTTAAATAGGCAGGTAATTTTTGTTGTAAATAAAAAAAACATCTGGCTAGTGAGTCATTAGGATTTTTTTGTTTTTTTAGATGCTGTATAATGTAAAAAGAGTCATTTTTTACCGTTCATCATTTACTTGTAATATTTAAAGTGAAAAACGTGTCAGTAGATAAAGTGCATTTATGACACTGCATTTTGTATGAATTCCAAAAAGAAAGCAACACATCGGTTGCATGTAAAAATTTATGTGCGGTATTTGGAAAAGATATTGTAAATGTTCGTACTTGTCAAAGATGATTTAGCAAATTTCGTTCCGGGGAACTGAGCCTCCAAGTAATCGATCTGGATGACCATCAAAGATTGATAATGATGTTTTGCGATAAATGTTGGAAAGTAATCCAGATTTAACAAGTCAAGAAATTGCAGAAGAGTTTGGCATTCATCATACAACTGTTGGAGATCACATTAAATCTCTTGGGTTTGTGTTAAAGCGAAGTGTTTGGATTCCACATGAATTAACGGAAAAGAATTTGTCTGATCGTGTAAGAATGTGTTCATCACATCTGATTAGACACAATGTGGAGCCGTTTTTGGACAAGCTAATTACTGGAGATGAAAAGTGGATTCTTTACGAGAATATTAAGAGAAAAAAATCTTACTGCAAACCAGGAATATCATCTGCAACAGTTGCAAAACCAAGAATCCATCAACGAAAAGTACTGCTTTGTTTGTGGTGGGACAGGAAAGGTCCAGTGTACTACGAGTTGCTGAAACAGGGAAAAATCATCAACGCGGATCTCTACTGCAATCAACTGGATAAAATGAATGCAGCTATCAAAGAAAAAAGGCCAGCATTAGCCTCCAGAAAAGGAATAGTGTTCCGCCACGGTAACGCTCGACCACATACTGCAATGGTGACACAACAAAAACTGAATACGTTAGGATGGGAAATCCTTGGTCATCCACCGTATTCACCTGACATTGCACCATTTTATTATTACCTGTTCAGATCTCTGCAAAATTATCTAACGGGAAAAAAGTGTTTCTTTTGGAAGTGTTTCTAAGGCTGTTGCTGACTATTTTAACTCCAAGGACGAAAACTTCTACAAAATAGAAATTTATATGTTACCTGAAAGATGGCAACAAGTTGTAACAAATAATGGGGCATATATAATTGATTAATATTAAACACATATTTTTATAAATGCATTCAAATGTTTTCTTTAAAATACGACAGAACTTTCCCTCCAACCCGATATATTTTACTATTTTATTTTAAATTATACAGTAAGAGAGTCCCGAATTTGTAACCAGTTTATCATAAGTATTCAATCCAAGTAAATTAAACATGAAGTATTTCGGAAAAATTATCTACTTTCAAAAGAAAGATTGTTAGAAAGCTATTAAATAAGAAAAAAAAGATTAATGATACAACTAAATTTATAACACCAATAATGTTACGAGTAGTTCCATTAAAATAATAATTAGTTTACAAATATTTGAATTTTATATATTTTTTAAGAATTCTCTTATAAGAAAACAGATTATGAATATATAAAAACAAACGAATTGTGTAACATTTTATAATAGCATAAAAAGACGTTTATATATTTATTACAATACTAAACAGGAGTAATATATATTTTAAACACAATACATCGATGTATACCTTCAAATCAAAACATAATATATAAAAGAATGGTGCTGTAACTTAAGGTTTTCATTACGAAAATACATTCGTATAACACACGCACTGAAATACTTTCGAAAGAAAAAAAAAAAGAACAAAAACGTTTAAAGATACCTTTACATTTCTGCTGATTTCACTTTTATATCTTTTACATACGGCATATTTAAACTCGATATTTTTGCTTGTCATAATATATAACGAAGTATAAGCCTTCAGTTCACAAATTTCTTCACCATAAGATCTAATGACAAGTTTTTAAAAAAATAAATGATTGTTGCAGGTGGATATATTTATATTTTAAAAGCTGGAATTAGTTGATGCCTCCATTTTTTACGTATTCGAAGTAACAGAATGCACTGACAGGAGTTGCTGGAACTAAGCAGACTTCAATTATTTAAAGCACCATATTTTTAAGACTTTACCTAATATATTTTAAACAGTTATTCAGTATGATAATACAAAGACGATTTATTTTTCTAATATATTACAAGAAATTTACATTTCTTTTTTCTTTTAGTAATCTATGCTTTTATTTATTTTTTTTTTTTAATCTCATTTTTTATTTACTGATTGGACCCTTTTCCATATTCCATTATGCATATTTAATTCTAAGAATCGAAAAATTAACGAATTTTTTAATTTAATTCCTTTGACATGTTACTATAATATAAAAATTAATGGGAATTTTTTTTCACAAAAACATATCTACTGTATTATAATGAAAAAGTAACGGAGTCTGAAGTAAATTATCAAATTACGTTGATGATAAATTAAATATACATCATTTGCATGCCATTTTAAAAAATTAAATTAAAGATTAATCAAAAATTAATCTAAAATCAAAATGGCTTTTTCTTTCCCCCAATGAAAAAAATCTTTATGTTAATGTATGCAGTCAAACCACAAAGGCAATACAGTCACCAAAAAAAATTGACTAATTGATTGGTGATTATTATTATTGTCGTGCTTCGAAGTACATTAAGGCTATCGGCGACGGACCTTATAATTTTAAGCCAGGATCAAGTAACGAAGACGACGTCTGAATTAACACATCATTTTCACATCCTCACCACATCAACATGAAGGCTTAGAGCCTGGACAGATTAAGCTGTTCTCCAAACTTAAGTTGCGATGAGATTCAAACCCACGCTTCGACAGTGATAATTCGGACCACAACTACGACCATTTGGCTCTACAGCAGCCACTCAAAATAAATTACGTAAATTTCAGTAAAAATAATTTCATTACCATTTGTAACACAAAAAAAAAACATATTAAATTTTGAAATTTTTAATTTTTTTTTCCTCCCTTATTTCTTCATATCTATGCAATGAGCCATCAGAAAGAAACAAAAAAAACTCTCAAACTTTATTTCTGATTATATTATTAGAATTAAAGGAATTAGAATTTCCACTTGAAGAATTTTTGCTGTTTGAGAATAGATAAGATGAAATAAACTTAAAGCTAGCAAAAGATGAGATTGGCAAAAGTATTAAAAATCTGGATAAAATTGATACTTTAAAAGCATTAATAACATTTTCTAGCATAAAAATCTGACATATATTGTTTTATTATTATTATTATATTTATTTTTGAAAAGGTAGCATGAAAAGTTATGCATTATTTATAAGTTTAAACAGTGAAAATAGTAGTTCTTAATGCAAACAAATTTAAAAAATCTTAGAAAATGCTCTATAAATTCTATAACAATAATAAAAAAATTAACTATATTATATCTATTTTATGTTTCTAGTATAATAGATTCAAAAAAGAGATTTTTTATTATTATACGTAAAAATTATATTTCAAAAATTACAATAATAATACATTTGCATTTAAAATATATACAACTAAAATCAAAATATATAGTATTTTGCATAAAAGCAAATAGTACCAAGTAATTAACTGTCATTAAATGCATGAGATTTTTAAATAATGAACGAATAATCTACCATATTATCACCAAATATATCATTTATAACAGAATTTCTTTTGTTCCTTAAACATGTAGACTGTTATTTTGAAGAAATAAAATAGGAAATTTTTAAGGACAATTAAACAGACAGATAAACTTTGTTTTTCAAAATTTTAAAACTAACACATGAATTTCAATTACTATTTTAGAAGTTATGGCTTCATTTGCTACAATGTACCATTACAATAATTACATCCATTCTCAGAAAATTTTTTAACAAAAAAAAAAGGGTCGAATATACAAAACTTTTATATGTGAGTCACATTATTTACATATTTATAATTAGTAACAAGAACATAATTTTTTTAACAAAGAATAGTGATAATTAACATTAAATAGTATATATACATGAAGTTATAATGTCGAATCTGAAAATACTTAAGAGAGTAAAAGGGATTTTAAAAAATAAGAATATTCTTACTCAATGAAAATTTAATTTTATTTGGTGCAATTTAATTATCAAATCTTATAATACTTAATAATTTTGAAATGCTGATTTAGGAATGTGAGTATATTCAAATGACATACAAGTAAAAATTTTGGAATCTCCCACTCTTTTAATATCATTATTATAAAGTCTAAACTGCATGTATTTTCAAGTGCAAAACAGCAATTAACATTCTTTCATGGCATGCTCCAGTACTTTATATGAAGTATGTAAATGTGTTTTGTATGAAGTACAAGAGAACATATTATAGAAGAACATATTATAGAAGATACATCTTCTATGTTCTCCAAGCTTACTTGATATATATTTATCATTAATATACTTAACTTACAAAACTTAACTCAGTGGCAAAACAGCCCATGAGTTCCAAGGCTTATTGTGCCCAACTCAGTATATGTGACTTTGAGCCCTAAGGTGCAAGAGCAGACATCCCAATCAGGTGATCAGTCTGAAGCGAAACCTCCAGTGTTAAGTTCCCAAACAAGCTTGGTACTCATTTATCGACCCACAGAAAGGATGAGTCAACCTTGCCCAGCCCAGGGTTTGAACCTCGGACCTATGATGAGGAAGTGTGATGCACTAACCACTCAGCCACTGGGTTTCTTTATCATTAATATAATATTTAAAAATCTATTTACATTTTTTTTTAATATTTGGGAAAATTCTCCCAAAAATTTCATCACTTTTAATTTGAAAGTCTCTTTTTTTTCGATTTTTAATCGCCTTAACTATTTGACATTTTTTAATTTAACTTAATTTTTTTAAAAAAAAATAAATGTTTTAACTTATAGAATTTTAAGACAACATGCATCATAAAATTTTAACAAATTAATCTGGTCTACATAAATTATAGTTGCTTTTTCAACTGTGACAGATTTCTTCAAAATGCTAGCTGTATTCTACTTAATGGTTGGATTTTGGTTTGAAATAGTTTAAAAATAATGTTCCAATTCTAAAATTTAACAACAATTACTGAAGATTCTTTCTCGAAAAATTTTCAAATAGGGTCCAGCCAGCCTTTAGAACTGAGTGAGCAAGCATTCTGTTTTCCCTTTTCTTTACTTAGAAGAAAACTATTCAAATAGAAATTTATTTTAAGATGCTTCTCAGCAGAAACTGTTATTTCACAAATGAAAATACAGCAGCAGCACAATATTTTTTTTAAAAAAAATTATCTCTTTCCTTCTCTGTGATATTTAAAAAGAATTTAGAATTATCCTATAATACAAATATTCAAAATATGTTTTGTAGATGACCTTCTGCCTTTTTGGATCAAAAACTAATAGGTCTTGTGCTTTTGTATCTTGTACTTTTGTATTTTGCGGTGTTAATTGTAAAAAATTATTCTTTCCAAATTTTTGTAAAATATCGATATTCAAAAACCTTAGGTAATTAAAAAAATTTCTTTTTTAAAGAAATCTTTACAAAATGGTATTTTTTAATTTAAAAAAAAAACACGAACTTTTTTTCCTCTTCATTGTTTCTTTTTAATTTTAAAATGAACTTTATACTACTTTACTTATATTAGTTTCAAATAACACAGGAAACATAAAGCTACTGATTTTTTCTGTAATATATTTCTTTTAATTTTTAATCCTTAATTTTGAATAAAACACTATGAATGAATATAAAGTTTTCAATTTAGTGATTTCTCATTAAAGTATAACCAAAAATTGAAAGGTATGAGTAACTGCTAAGAAAATATTTAATAGCTAAATCATCTTACTATATAGCAAAAGTTTAATTTAATCTTTTAAACTTTTTAGACACAATAAAAAAAGTTAAAATTTCATTTATTTCTACAAAGAGAACCTTTTTTTTTACTTATTAAATTTAAACGTAATGTGTTAAGTTTAATTTCTTTTAAAAATAGCTATTCATAAATTATTTGGAGGATATAATTACATATTATCCAGTCAACCATTTTCACCATACAAAAATTGACTGCAAACATTGTGATTCAACTAACAGAACAATATATGTTAGTTCTATTAAATACCATGAGATTGTTGGCCAATATAATGATCACTCTTTGTTAGATGAATGTTCATAAAATTGACAGAATATTATGCTAGTACCAAGAACAGTTAATAATTAAACCAAACTACTGGACCTTGAAAACCATTAGCTCAAAATAGTTACACATGTTAAAACTGTATAGCTATTATAATAACTATATATCATAGAATCATCTATTATATTTATCAGCAAAAAAACAGGGATCTTGTTTAAATAAAAGGTACTATACTTAATAAACAAACTTATATAACAGAAAATTGGGTACTTACATATTACAGCAACCATATTGGCAATATTATATGAAATGAAGCGCATGATTTCCAATTCCTCGTGTACAACACATGCGAAATCTAGGATGCCAACTTGGCAAATTATCTGAAACATTGGCATTGTTGTGATAGTACGTAAGTACCAAAAATTCAAACACACAGTACTTAAGCATTATACTGTCAACCAATTTTGCCAAATCAAAAGACATCGACAATTAAAAATATCGCAAAACGATGTCATCACTAACATTGTGTCAAGATATATGCAGGGACTATTTTCCACTATTAGTTGCATATAACAGCATTTGGCTCAGTGATATATAATATGTAAATACCAAATACTACTCCCTAAAAATCTTATTAAATACTACTTTTACATTGTTTTGATAAAATAGAAAAAATTTAGTCCCAAGGAAAGATTGCAAACTAAATTATCACTGCTCTTATACATAGCTTGCAAAATTTCATTATTAAATGCATTTCTTTACATGCAAATAATTAGAATTTAACTTATACTTCCCTTTCACAAGTGAAACGTAAAATTTTACAACTTTTCTTCAGCATAATATTCAATACACTTATCAATTTAATATGAATACAAAGAAAGGCACTTCAATAAGACAGAAATAAGTTCAACAGAAGTTACTTAACTGAAGTTGTCAATCAGTTTAATCATGAACCACAAAGTTATTTCTTAATAATGTGTATAAATAATGTATATATTGTAGTACCTTGGATGTAGCATTTTATGAACGTAACTATAAATGTCGATCAAAATTCTACATTATTTCTAAAGAAAGAGGTCAATGCGATGAAAAAAATATAGAGAAAAATACATAAGATTATGTAAAACCAAACTTTGAAGGATTTATGTGAAAATTTAGAATACAAGTTATCAATGTAAACAAGATGAAAATAAATCTTGCACATCCCCATAGAAACATGTTAATTTCTGTACGAATAATCCACTTTTCTAATAAAATCTGAAACTGTACGGTTTAAAAAATCCTAATACTTAAATTAAGTATACCGTTAACAATAAGCAGTACTCACCAGGACAAGAATTGAAAAACATACCTCAAAAATACAACAACAAAAACCAACAAAACGACTTAAATTTAGTTCTTAGAGCACAAAATATTTTAAAACAGAAGGAAGTAAAAATAAAATTAAAGTAATTTACATTAACTCTTTGCAAGAAAATAATTTCGCCGACAATTGAATAACGTTAAAAAAATAAAAAGATTATTACCTAAAAATATGCTATTGTAATTGCCTAATTTTCTTCTTGTCACACATGCATCTTTATTTATTCCATAAACTGAATTGTTTAAGGATATTAATTTCACAACGATCACACTCAGCGTCAAACAGCAGAGCGCTTTAGCACATACTAACAAACAAATAGTGACAGAAACGTACAGCACCAGCGCCTACTAAACAAACCTTTTTCAACCAATAGCATTTAGAACAGATCAACCATACTTACATATCCAGAACTTAAGAACTTTAAAATAAATGGCAACAAATAAAAAATTTTCGATTCTGGTTTGACTCTGAAAAAAAAAATTATATGAAAACTTCTAGAAACACAATTACTAATATTGTCACGAATGCTTCATTGATGTCTACAAGAAGGAATAAAATTAATATTATAAACTTGTAAGACCAGCTCCTGGGGAATGTACTAGGTCTGAAAAGGAAGAAATACCTTTGACCTATTGGAAAATACCGCAGCTCCATTGGAGAAAAAATATTTTGAGGATACTCTAAAATTATCACCATATTCATTCTTTTCAAATCAGTAATCACAAATTGTAAGCGTACACAGACCCTCATATGGGAGGTCAACATTCTAAATAAAACTTAGATGAAAGCGCAGAGGGGTAATCCCTATGGTAAAAATTAAAAATCTGTTGATCTATAACCAAACTCCATCGTTGTGTACTCCAAACTCCATCTTACGGCATACATTTGCAATCAATTTTTGTTGCATTTGAAAACCACACGAGTACTATATAGTAATCTGATGGTATCCCTTCAAAACAGTCATTTAAGAAATAAATAAATAAATTGAATTTTAAAAAATACTGGGTTTTTAAGGAGAAAAGATAATATGAGGTAGGATTCAAAAGTTCCTGGATTGAGTAAAACTTATAAAATATTACCAATTAAATTCCTGAAACACATCCTTCTTCTAAATAAAACCCTTGAGCAACAACAGACTTTTGCCATTGTTTCTGAAGGTCATTGAAACAATTCTGAAATCCATTTTTATTTAACCTTGTCCTTTAATTCAGCCTGCGATGCACTTTTAACTTCATTTGCAGATTGATGATATGCCATTTTAGAAAATAAGATGAAGTCGCAGGGGGCAAGATCAGAGGAGTAAGGAAGATATGGCAATCTAGTTGTTTTCGTTTTCGCAAGACAGTGGCGAGGAGGGATTGATGCATTGGAACTTTGTCAGGCAAAAGCACCCACGACTGCTCGGCCGACAATTTTGGTCTCTTCTTTCGGATCGACTCACGCAAACGACGTAGGATGTATCCCAACCGATGATAACCGTATATCCCAACTTATTTAGATATTTGCTTTGTTATTTGAAGCTTGCTTTTATGTTCAGCCTCAGAAACCTTTTCGATGCTTAACCTTTCCTTTGCTTAAGTAAACACAGTTGCATCGATTGTGAAAAGCCACTTTTCCAGTCTAGCTGGCGTCGGTACTCTATAAATATGTTTGTTTTAGAAAGCGCGTCTTAGGTCTTACAAAGGGAGAGCATGACTAAGGAAATTTATTTGGGGACGAGACTTGATGTAATAGTAGTACTCCTTTACGGTGTTTAACCCTCAATGTAATTTCGCCGAATGGCCAGTCTATTCGAAGAAAATAGTCTTCGAAATTCCTGTGCTTAGCTTTTATACAATTAAATTTTAATTACCTCTAGCGACGCAGTGGCATAGTTGGTAAGACACTTGCTTTCTATGAGGAAGGATAGGATTCGAAACACGTGATCAACTTTTTTCCCCCACTTCATTTAATTATTTTTTAAAATTAAATAAATTTATTTATAAAAGGAAATGTTAAATGATATTTTATGTATTTGTTCTGCATTTTATAAAGTAAAAAATTACTGTAATTATATAAGCATGTATATAATATTTCATTAATATATTTTTATATTAATAAATAATATTTATAGTAAAATATATTATAATAAATATTAAATTATGTTTTGCATAAAAACCAGTTACAAATAGTTTTATAATGTGAAATACAATATATTATAAATAAAATACTGTACATAATATAAAATAATCTATAAAATATATTATTACACTGCTGGCCACCGCGTAAATGCAACACCAAGAAAGACAAGAGATAGCACAACAAAATTTATTTTGTAGATAACATGTTTTGACAAAGTATCAAATGATTAAATTTATAGACTTCTGTGAAATGTGGTTCCTGCCAGAATCAGTAGCCAGAGTAGCCGCCATTGTTGGAGATCACCGCTACCACACACCTCGGCATTGATTCAAAGAGACTTTGGATGTATTCTTGGGGTACAGTAGACCAAGCA
>BMAV01002826.1:595556-782665 GCA_019973955.1 Trichonephila inaurata madagascariensis
CAAATGATTAAATTTATAGACTTCTGTGAAATGTGGTTCCTGCCAGACTCAGTAGCCAGAGTAGCCGCCATTGTTGGAGATCACCGCTACCACACACCTCGGCATTGATTCAAAGAGACTTTGGATGTATTCTTGGGGTACAGTAGACCAAGCAGCTTCCACACGTTACCAAAGTTGATCTGGTGTGGCAGCTGGGTGTGTAATCTGGGTCAATCGTTGAGCAACCATGGACCACATGTTTTCTATCGGCGAATGATCAGGAGAGCGAGCCGGCCAGGGAAGCAATTCAATCTGGTGATTGATGAAGAACTTTTGCACTGTTGAAACAGAATTGAACAACTGTTGAAATATGGCTGTGGCCAAGCCCTGAAGGTAAGGAAGGACAACTGGCTCCAACACCTGAGAGATGTAGCGCTGGCTGTTTAAAGTACCGGCAAGGCGTACTAGAGGAGTGTGAGAGTGATATCCGATACCGCACCATACCATAATACACGGTGGAGGACCAGTGTGGCGGTGCATAATGCAGCTGTTCAGCATCGTCTCTCCACGGTGTCTCTAGACTCGAATCCGACTATCGTGGTGTTGCAGACAAATGCGTAACTCGTCAGTAAAGACAACTTCATTCCAATCTGCCGCCCACATCCTTCTTTCATCGCATCATTGGCGGCGGAGACGTCTGTGGTTCTGCGTCAAGGGTAGACCAAGCAATGGACGTCTTACGGACAGACCACTCTGCTGTAAACGGCGGCGAATGGTACGCGCAGACCCTGAATGATGCGTTACAGACTCAATGTGCTGTGGTATGGTTCGTAATGTGACTCAACGATCCGTCACTGTCATGTGCCCAATTTGCCTGTCCTCACGTGAAGTGGTGTACTGAGGTGGATGCGATCGACCACGTCGGTCCGTCGTACCCTCCTGCATCCAACGGTCACATATCCGCATTACAGGTGTTTGGTTTCGTCCAACACGACTACCGATTTCCCTGAAAGATCTCGGTAGGCCACAATCCTTCCTCTGTCGAACTCGGATACTTGATCAAAAGCTGATAGATGTTTTTTACGAGACATAACTGATCGTTTTTGGAAAAAACCACAAGAAAAACACAATTGCCGAACTTGAAATCGTCGAAATCTCAAGCCTTAAATAGCGCTTTGAGGTGGCGCCACAGGAGCGCGTGATGTGTGTCTGCGCTGAAATTCTAATCATTTGCATATCTCACCTCCACTAATGCATGTTGTAAATTTCATGTTATTTGCATGCTTCCTTCAGGGTGTTGCATTTACGGTGGGGCCAGCAGTGTATTATTAAATTAATTATTTTATAATTAATGTAAAAAAATGATATATGTCTTTTTTATATATTATTAATTTAATTATTTTATAATTATATAAAATATTTAATTCCTTTTAAATAAATTTATTTAATTTTAAAAAATAATTAAATGAAATGGGGAAAAAAAGTCGCTCGCGTGACTCGAAACCTATTCTCCCGCATAGAAACAGGCATCCTGCCAACTTGTATTGCGTCACTAGGAGTGTATATTAAAACTACTGTTCAAAAACAAAGCATGAATTTCGAAGACCATTTTTCTCCGAATGGACTGGCCAAAATCGGTTGATACATTGAGGTTGACACCTAAGGATGCTACATCGCTAAGTTCGTCCGAAATTTTAATCTTCCTAGTCGTGCTCCTGTTAGTAAGGGGTATAAAATCTTGACGTCTACTTGATCAATCAGGCAATTATCCGGCTTTGAGGTAATCAACTTTAACCTTCCTTACGTGTCTGGATCTACGTACCAAATGAGTTCAACCTTCCATTTGCCAACAATTTTTTACTTTTATCATAAGGTTTATGTTTATGTGCTCTTTCTTCTATACGTTATTTATTTATTAATATAGCCCCTCTTGTGAAAATATTATGTGTACTTTACTATCTGGATCTATCTATAGTATGGAACTGATTTTTGAACCTTATTCAAGTCTTTAAGAAGAAACCTGCTTGAAAATATACTTTTTTTTTAAACTCTAAAACTATATTTAAAAAAAAAATTGATTTCATAAAAAGATCGTTTATATGCAATGTTGCATCAATTACTAAACTAGAAAGCTAAACAAGAAATAATTTTCTTTTATAATTGTTTCTTGAAATAACATAAGCATTATTAGGGGTTATTTTAGAGACCATTTTTTAAATCTCCAAAATTTTAAAATGACCGAGTTTAAAAAATTGACTAGTCGTATAATCATTAATTTTTGTGTGTGTATTTATTGCATTATTTTTATTATATAAATTAGAGCATTTTAACAAATTTCGAGTAAGTTTTTAAATTTACTTGTAGTGTAACATGGGGAAAGCTTCTAAATGATGAAAATTCGCGTACATTTTAACTTGTAAACCTCCCTCGAATAATTTTTCTGACATACACACAAAATCTATATTTAATTACATAGTATTAGTATGAGTACAAATTTTCAAAGTTATAAAATGAGAAGAATTTTCAAAAATTTCCCTTTTGTGTTGTAATTGTCTCACTTTTGAGTTATGATTTAATGCAAATACTTTATCTTTATGCCAGTGGTTCTAAAACTTTCACTACTGGCGACCCAATTTTCAATATTTTTATTTTCTTACTTTTTAGTTCGATTCACTGTAAAAGTGTTATTTTTAGTTTGTTTTTAAACTATAATTTATTTTATAATTATTTTTACTATACACGATAAAAATCACAATTCAGTGAATAATTTAATTTAAAAAAATAACTTAAACCCACTTTTCAAGGACTTTTCAATTTTTCTTTGATAGTTTGAGAAAAATCCAATAAAACTAAAGAAAATGTTCCAAATGTGCGTGCCCTTAATAAAGGACATAAATCACAGACACTTTTCGCTAACAATACAGAAACGTTATTTTCCAGCAAAACTGTCATATTTTTTCACGTTATTGTAGTTTTGCTGTCGTTTGATGATCTACAAATAGCATTTTGAACTTTTTTAATGAGTCTTTTTGACAAGGTGAAGTGCTACATTTATGGATTCATAGTTTTCTTCATAGAGTTCTTTAGGCAGCATTAGAAAATTTCAGTTTAACTCAAACGTTTCATGTCTACCGCTTTTCTCATATTTACTTTCGCTATCTTGATTAATATGCATTATTTTAGCAGGTTCTTCAATTGCTTGATCAGTTTCGACTTCCTTCAATAGAGATCACAGATGCCCATTTATATATATATATATATATATATTCTGCTCATTTGCATTTATAAACCATAATAAGTCGTACAACACAGCAATCAAAACCACAAAATTGTTCATGGGGAAAAGTGTCGCATGTTCATAGAAAATATTTTTGAACAAAAGTGGTCGCGCAGAAAACTCGATCAAAACTAGTAACTTGATTGTAAAAAAACGTTTGCGACTCTCAAAAAGAGGCATATTTGTGACAAATTCATTCTGTGGGTTCCCATTAAGACTGTCTAATAGGAGGATACTGTCAAGGTCATTGTTAACGAATAAACAGTTTTCCTAGAATTAATGATTTCGTGAGCCTGAGTTGACTCTGCACCTCATGCGACCGCTCCCATGTTAAAAGTGAATTCAATATAAAAATATCGATGTCAGTTCTAAAAAATAATTGTGTAAAACGTTTTTCATTATGCATTATATGTTTCAGAATACTCATAAAAATACATCTTGGCCAAATAATCCTTCAAAGTGCTCAGTATGCTAATCCATATATCATAAAACTCATTCACATGGAAAAAAAGCAACAGAAAAATATTATTCACAACTTTCCTAAAAGAAAAATAGACGAAGTGAAATATACCAGTAAGTTTGAAGGTCAAACATACGATAATCAAAAGTAGTATTTTAGGGGTTGAAAGAAACGTAATAAAAAAAATCTCTCACCGTGGGATTACAGTAAAGCAAACAAAATGTCTTTTTTTATTTGGTATAGCAGTGCTCGCCACTTTTTTATCGCTGCGGACCGGTCAACGTTTGATAATTTTACAGCGGCCCACTGAGGGTGCGGCACGTTGATTGTTTAGATTTTAGATTGTTTTGATTTAACAATTTTAATTTAGTTACATTTAAATATGCCTTCAGAATAAAATATAGTTTCACCAAAAATGAATAAGTGATTTCCGTGGAAAGTTGCGCAAATCCGAGAGAAATGCCACCATTTTAAAATAAAATGGCAAAAGTTTAATGTTCTTTAGGCTGCCCGGCACCATTTGACCCGCGGACCAGGGGTTGCGGATCACTGGGTTAGGATCAAAGATAGCTAATGAGAGTTTTAAGTGGAATCTTTTATTTCTGATGATCACAAGATTATATATATAAATTATATCAGTGTAAATGTGTATTTTTTATTATGTCAGAAAGCATTTTGTTTTACTTCAGTCCAAAAAATTATTTTTTTAAACCTTTTATTTTCAATAGGCTCGCGCCCCCTCGCAGGGTTATCGCACCTCCCCCCCCAGAGGGGAACGCCCCACAGTTTGAGAAACACTGCTTTATGCATAAAGCAGTTAACATTGCATGTACACTATAATTTTTGGATCGTTAAAATACTTCTTATTCAGTTGAAATAAGAATTTGCATTTAAAAGGAAAAAGAGTAATAGTTTATTTTCCCATTAAAATTGAAAAATCAATTTTTTTTTATTTTTGTGAAGTAATACCCTTTAAAATCACCTGTCAAATTATAAAAGGTAAAAGCTAATTATTTTTTTTAGTACTGTTTTAATTGTTAATTGAACTGCTTGGTCGTTTCAACTGAGACCATACCAGATCTACACAAAAGAAACAATATATATATATATATAAAATAATAAGTCAATTCCTACTTAGATCAACAAAGAAAAATTTTATTTGAGCTACTTTTTATTAAATAGTTACAATTAATATAAATATGTTTATACATATGACAGAATCACATTAAGTGGTAATTTTTATTCATTATCATTAAAGTATCGTATTGTCATCCAAAACAATCGTGTATGTAAAATTTCAGTTCAACTGAATGCTTAAAAACGTGAGAAAAAAAATCTTTTAAAGTTTTGATCCAAGTCGCTAAAAATGAAACCAACGTGGCTGTAGTAATTCTTTAAATAATTAGTTTCAGTCAATTAATTTTAATTAAATTATCGTATTTTTCCCCAAAACAATAGTGTATAGAAATTTAAGCTCAAATGAGTGCTTTAAAATGTGAGAAAAAAACCTTTTCAAGTTTTGACACAAGTCGCCAAAAATGATGCCAACGTGGCTGTGTGTGTATTGGTAATTCTTTAAATAATTAGTTTTAATCAATTTTTATTAAATATAATTAAATTACTGTATTATCATCCAAAACAATCATATATATAAAATTTCAGCTCAATTGAGAGCTTTAAAAATGTATTTTATTAACGATTGAAAATTCCACTAAAGATAAATAAATATGTAGAAAGTGTAAATTAATAGTAGGAATTGAAAAAATAGCTGACGACCACATAATTTATATAATCCAAACAATGTTATGATGCAATATAAGGACACTGAAATTCAATTGAATTTAATATGCAGCTACAATTTCATTTCGATAAACATCAAAATAAAATTTGAGATCCGACGTGGCAACAAGGATGATGCGTGTTACATCCATAAGAATTTCAAAGTCCTCACATTGGCATATGTGGAATGAGGTACATTTTCTGCTGTCAGCCTCTCATAGACTATACTCATACTTCAAAATTACAATTACAACAAAATGCAACTGTGTTTTGTTAACAGTTGAGTTGTTCAGAAAGAGGCACCCGAAGATATCTAATAAACAAAATGCAACTTGATAGTTAATTTATTTAACAAATAGTTCAAAGCATAAGTCAACGAAAAATTATTCCATTTCAATAGATGTTCTAAGCAAAGTAAAATTCAGTACTCTTCAAACTGAAAATAGTATCAAAGTTCTAACTCAATTTGGTTTTTTATTGTTTTAAATGTTTAGTGGGATAGACACATTTGATATCATAATATATCAGAATGTGTTTTCCTAAAGATACATGCACACAGTTCTTTTTCACATGAATTAAGAAAAAAATTTCAATTTTTGCACTTTTTTTTAAATAAAATTTTATAACTGATCCAAGTTTTATGAAAATAACATATTGCATTTCATTTATGTTTCCAAAATTTGTTCTTTAGCCTCCAAATGAAATATGTACATGTGTGTAAATTTTTTTTCTCTGAAATTTGTGCATATGTACAAGTAAATTTAATAATTTTATTGAAAATAGAGATAAATTGATTGTTAATTAACATCGCATTACAAAGCACCACAAGGGCTACTGGAGATAGACCACGCAATTTTGGTGATGAAGGATTACCAAACCAAGGTTAGGTGACAAGGATAACATCCGAGTTAACATCTTTTCTACAAACTTCCTCAGTATGCCAAAAAAATCACTGAGCTATGACAGATTTTTTCATGCATCATCCCATCTACATAGCAGGTGTTTTCAATTAAATGTAAAATGAATAATGGTGCTGCAAGTCATCTGAGTTATACTTTTTTTAGCATGTAGAATCAGTTATCTTTCTTTGTTGCATATATGTCTTCTGTGTCGTTTTAGGAAATAAACCAAAATATGTAAAAGACTGAATAAATTATTGGAATAACATAAAAATATAATGGATAATCGTCTATAGCTGACCAATGGAATTAAGGATTTAGGAATTATAACAGCAGGTCTTCAAAGGCAAAGAACTCAAACCCATGACTGGATAGAAGCAACTCAAAATTGAAAATTAGTAAAATCAACCGTCAACACATATAGAAGCGTACCACATTTTACATTAAATTTCATTACAGCCTGGATGCATGCCTGTCCTGAGCTATTTTAGTATAAATTGAAATGTTGAACATTTCAATTTACAAAACTTTAGAAGCACTTTTATATGGTTTATTACAGAGCATCTCACCCTTTTCATTTGTGACTCTTTTTTATTCAAATTTTTCTGAGATTTGGATATTCAATGTACATAAATTACAAAAGCAAATTAAAATGTCTATTAACAATATTAGCTGTCAATAAACATTAGTTGTTATTCATCTTTTGCTCATTCATCTCTAAAGATCAAATTAAAAAAACTCAACTAAAATTACTATTAAGTCTACTCAAAGAAAGAGAAAAAAAAATTTTATCATCAATGCTGTCATCACAAAATGTATGATTCTGACATTTTCAATTTGTTTATAT
Source organism: Trichonephila inaurata madagascariensis (assembly GCA_019973955.1). Lineage (NCBI taxonomy): Eukaryota > Metazoa > Arthropoda > Arachnida > Araneae > Nephilidae > Trichonephila > Trichonephila inaurata. The sequence continues at coordinate 602,798 of BMAV01002826.1, forward strand.
AATTCCTTTATGAAGGTAGAAGAGTAAAATTAGTATGCTTATATATTTATCATGTGTTACCATTCTTGTCAAAAAGAAAAAACACCTTATTAGTTTTTCAGTCTTATACGAAAAATGAAAAATAATTTTAACTTTCCAGTTTTACCATTTAAACACTCCTGGAATCAATTAAATATATTTAAGAAAAAAATTGAGAAAAATATATCAAGAAGTGAATCAGATTTTATTTAATTTTTATTATTGTTGCACATTTGGTGGTAAGCCAAAGCTTTTGGCCTTGTAATTTTGTACCTTGGTCAAGTGCAGAGAACACCTATACTCTGATATTCCACTCCCCTAGCTTGCCCATTACACTAATGCCAGTAGTTTGAGCTTCAACAGATATAACACCCTTCAGCACCTCTAAATAACATGCTTTCAGGACTAAACCTGCGAATCAACAACACTAACCTCAAGTTCAGGACCATGACCATTCGGCTGCAAAAATGGTTCAGGAAAGATGAATTTCATTTTTTTTTTCAATTGAAATATAACTTTAAATTAACTCAGAATACTGGTTTCACCATTTTTATATTAATATCATTAATATAATCTATAATTTGGTAAATTAGTAAATTTCATGAAACAAACAAGACTTACATTTCTTCAATAATTGGTTAATAAGTATCTAAATGCTTCAAAATTCAAATGGAAAGAAAGCAAATATTTAACAAAATAATTTATTTATAAAATAGAATATAAAATAGTCACAAAAATACAATTCACTGTAAGTATTAATACAGGAAATTATTAAAATATCTAAATGTAGATACATGGAGAACTTTTCAACCATATACATTGCATGAAAATCTTTTCATATGAATAAGAACCTTAATAACTGTAGAATGGGAATAAAATATACAAGTAAACATTGTTAAATAAATAGGGTGAAAATATTTTATTCATAGATGAAAACTATACTTTTAATAAAAAATTTATTTTTCATTCAGATGCAAGCTTTTGTTTTCTTTTTTTCAACAAAATTTAGCAAAAGAAAACTTAACAAGTTTTAATTTTTTTCCCCAATAACTTTATTTAAAAGCGAAAGTGGAAGACAATTTCGTTTCAGTCATGTAGCTTGCATATTTATTTTCAACTTGTAAAACAATAAAGAACTCTATCAAAGCAAAAATAGAATTGTAGAATTTTCATTAGCAAATAGTTTGTAAATTTTGATAATAATGGACAATAGCATAAAATTACAAAAAAATTACAGAATTAGAAAAAACTATTTTTTTAAATATGAAATTTAATTACATATATAGATAATTCATTAAAATTTACCTCCTTATTGAATAAGCATTAAGTTAAGTATTTATTGAGCATCAAAACAAGGGGGGATGAAAGTGACAAAAGAACAATAATCACAATTTAATACATGAAACAAAATGAAAACATTTACCTTAAAAGCATGACACTATTTCTTATACTGAAAAAAATGAATTACAATTTCATACCAGAATTGCAAAAATATATTTTACACCATTTCATCAATAAATAACAAAAGTTTGATAATGAACATTTTACATAATGGCAAGTCTCAAAATTCATTAAATATATATATGAAGCTAAATTTATCTAAATAAGTTATTGCTGTCATAGTGAAATACAAAGCAAAATTTCTCTTTATCTTCATATGAACGAGTGTAATGATAGTTACTCATGATTAAAATGGAAAAAATAAATATTTCAATTTAATATTGCCACCAAGAATAATAAACTGTAGTGAATAAGAAAAAAGCATTCCTACTGTTACAAACTGTATTTTCCAAATAAAGAGCTTTTGATATTTAACAAGATATAGTTCTAAAAAGCCATTTGGAAATAAAATTAGGAATAAATTTTTTAAAAAGAGGAAAATGTTTAGTCTTTGCAAGCATATCTAATAAAACCTAAAAATGTTTGAAAAAGACAAGTTTCCTGAAAATAAAATTTCTATTTGTTGGATTAAAAGTGAAACAGATCTAAGAAAATCTATGAATTTGAATGCAGGAAAAAGCATGCATTTCACATCTTTTAAATTTAAAAAAAATTATGAGAATAGTTTTTCTCTTAAAACATAAAATTAAGGGTGTGAGATTATAATAATTTATGTTTATAAAGCTCTAAACAAGCAGATGGGTCTTGAGAAGTCAAACCTTTGAAAAACATTTTCTCATGCGAAAAAGTATTGCTAACTGAACACAGATCATCATTCAACCACTTTACAAAATATTAATGGATACAATGTATGAATAATATTTTGAGTAAGACGTTAATTACAAAGTATGGCCTACACATGGAGACCAAATGAAAAATATCAATACGTTATAAAAGCAATTAACAACAATGAAACTTTTCATACTTGTATTTAAAGCTCATCTTTAGCAACACTTGAAAGTTGTTCATTAATAAATTTTGTCATGTCCTTCAAATTTCGCTCACCTTCATAGGCTTTTGGGTTAGCTTTGTCATTAGCAGGTACATAATAAATAGTTGGAAAACCTTTTACATCAAACATACTTGGAAAATCATTTGCTGTAGCATCAATTTTTGCAATAACAACATTATTATTATCAGCAAAAGTTTTTCCCAGTTTTTTATAAATGGGTTCTAACTTTTTACAATGTCCACACCAAGGAGCATAGAATTCTAACATTACATCTTTCTTGTTCGTCATCACAAGTTCTACAAATGTAGATCCAACAACTGTTACAACAGGTCCTTTGTTGTCTTTTGGAATTGGTTGAGATTTAATATGTCTTTCAATATTACCTTAAAAAAATTTTTTTAATTAAAACTTTGCAGATAACATTTTAAAAGAAAATTTCAATTTGCATTTTCATTAAAGGAAAAAAGCTTAATCTTATTCATTTATTTTAATCCCAATTTATAGATTTGAATCCACATGCACACAAAATAAAATCATACAATAATAACAATTAGTCACAAAAAAAATCAATATATTACTGCAATAAAATTACTATATTCTTTTATATAGGAAATTAGATATGATATAAATATTAAATTAAGAGAAAAAATAGTAAATACTTTAAAAGAAGAAAATTAACATTTTAAGTATAAGAAAACAATACTTATTTATATAATAAAATATATTTGAACATGCATCATATTTTTCAAAGGGTGTTAATTAAAATATTAAAGATGTCTTTCCCTAATGCCATTTCAAAACCAGTGCAGATTTCAAATAGAAACAATTTCTAAATATTATAAGCTAGAAAGATTATAATACATGTATCCATTTATCATATTATATCTGTAAAGTTTTGAAATACAATATAATACTTCAATTTGTAAAATCAAATACGATTCTTGGCATTATAACACAGAATATGAAGTACGGGAAATATTTTATTAACAAAAGAATGGATTGATTCAAATATAAAAGTAAAAAGAAATAAAAAATGTTTTTCTGCATAGGAAGTAAAATCCCTTTTTTAAAAACTTCATGTTAACTTAAACTATAAACTAATTCAAATGTATGATATAAATGTTTGCAGTCTAGTACACAGAAAATTTCAAAATTCACAAAATGAATTTTCACAGAATTGAAATGTATTAAATATAGTTACCAGCAAGAACATCTTCAACAAATGTTCTCAATTCTTCTTCAGAAAAGTCTTCAACAGGTTCCATTCTATACTTAACTTTATGCTCATCATAGAATCCCACATTGACATCTTCACCACTATCATCCAAGTTTAATGCTTGCAATTCATCTTCATACTCATTTTCATTCGAAATAGCAAATGTGACTTCGCCCTTGTAATCCTTTGCAACCTTTGCCACTTCTTTACGAACCAACTGAGTTTCTATTAAAATAGAAAGTCATACATTATATACAAAAAAATGTAAAATAGACCACAGATAAAACTGAGATATTATACATGTAACATAAATTGTTTAAAGATTCAAGATAAAGAATTATAACATTGGATTGCCAGACACATGAAATTCATGTTTGCTGTAATTATCTTCTTGCATATTTTTAAAAATAAAATAAAAATATACATATATATTTCTACCACAATCAACAACACTCGTGCAACTTAAAATTTAGGGGTTAAATATGGAATTGTCCTTTAAATCCAATATGTATGTATTCTATTAAAATGATAATTCTGAAAATAGTATAAGTTAAAATACAATTAAGAAAAATCCAAAAACAAAATGCTAGAGAATATAACAAAGATATAACTTAGTTCAAATGAGAATTCTACATATTTATGGTACAAAAAAATTCTTTATTCAGAAAAGAAAAGAAAAAAGTATATAAACACAATTACGTTTATTAAATTTTAAGAGGAAGAACCAAGTAATAGATTTTAAACAAAAAAAATCTGATTTCAGACATACATAAAACTGAATAATAAGATACTTATAATCGTAAAACTTCAATTTGTAACTTAAGCTTTCATTTCATCCAGACTGATAACCAGAAGAAAAATATTTACATCTCTATAACATATGAATATTATGCACCTCTATCTTGAATAAATAATTTTAATTGAAACAGAGCCAAAAAGAGCTTAATACATTTCTGACTATGGCAATCAAGTCACATATAAAATAGAGCATAACTGGCAAAAATGATCAGTCCTCAAATTAGCAATCTTGTGACAAATAAGTAGTCATGTATCTTGTGATTATATTAAGACAGCTGTTTTTAGTTTAAAATCTTTCATTTAAGACCCCACCCTCTTCTTCATTAAGGTAGATCAGAATTAGCTATTCGCCTCTTGACAACAATTATCATCCAATATTGCAGAAGGTAAAATACGATAATCAGTTTGAATTACTAGGCTTAAGAAATATGTCTATACTTAAAAATCCATTTTTAAAAAACTATGGCAGATTTTTTTTAATTATTGGAAAGAGGTTTCTTAATATCTTTGATACCAATAATTGAGAGCTGTATGTAAAAACAATATTTTTCCTACTTATAATTTCATGTGATTAATTAAAGAAACAGACAATAGTCATCTTTGATACAGTTTTTGTTTTTCTATTTTCAGTACAATAGACTGATAACCATTTTTTGTTTGTTCATCTAGATATTATTTTGCAAAGATATAAGCAACAAATGTTTAATTACTTAGAAATTTAAAACTAGATTATTAAGCAACTGTCCACATATAAGTAAAGTTTATGACTAATATTTTTATCCACAAGTTTTGACTTTCAAAATTAAAAAAAGAAAAAGCAATGAAGAGGGAAAAAAATTTCATGAAAGATATAAGTTGAAGTATACTTCTATTTATAGTAACGTAAAAATACATGTATAATATGCAATGTCACATCTACTTGATTAAAGCAGAGGTTCCCAAACTTTTTTGTCTCATAGACCCTTGCCATTTTTCAGTTTTGGATAGACCCCTGCTTAATTACTATTGAATTTTTTGCAAATTTATCAACTTGAATATGTCTTTGTGACAGCTAGTACTACTACTACTTTAAGAGAATTAAATTTCTAACTAATGAAGTATAGTGTTTAAAATTTAAAAAGCACATGTTAATTAAAATTAAAAGGTAATCAATATATAAAATAACTGTTAAATAAAATAAACAAAGAAATTATCAATAAATTTTCAACATTTGTTATCAATCTTGTCAGGTTTAACCTCAAACCTCCTCTGTTAGTAGGGTCCAGTTTTTTTTTTTTTTTTTTTTTTTTTGGAGATTGGCAACCATGCTGAAACTCCTTCTCACTTGGAAAAGCAATTAAAAACATCCTCAAATGTTCCATAATTTGTGACAAGTAACAGGTTTGCCTTTTTAAAGCCAAAATTGCTGACATCCGTTTCTAAATTAAGATTTTCATTAGTGCATATTACGATCAGTTCCTAATGTCATGTGACTTTTTTCAATAAGACCATATAAATTCATTACCAACTGTGATATTACCATAGACAAAGCCATCTAAAAACTGGTTTCAAAGTCTGAATAAAAGGCAGCTAAATGTTGAACGTAGGTTAAAACAACCGGGCAGAATGTCTGTGACAAATTGAGAAAATTCGAGACCTCTAGTATTATACTTCTTTAGCTTAACTCTGGAAAAAAACGCTGAAATGTTTTTAAAAATTTACGCTGTCACCTTGTACGTAAAAACTAACCTCATTAAATTTAGTAAATAAAATTTGGTAAGTAAAATTTGGTTTCCACTTGATTAATTTTTTTTTTAAAATTAAAGTCACGATCTAGTTTGATGAGAAGCAATATCACTTAGACCTCATAGACCCCCAAATTATTTTTTTACTGATGTGGACCCCTTGCAGGTCATCACAGACCCCTGGGGGTCTATATAGACCACTTTGGGAATCACTGGATTAAATAATATAATATTGACAGTTACTATGATACAAATCGCAATGTATAATTCTCAAACTTTTGAGTCAAATTTAAAAGAAAACTTATTAAATACATACTGTGTATGTTATGAATTTCACTTATTTGCATATCCAAAAAAAAAATTGCACTTTAATTGAAGTAGTACAAGTGAAATGATTTAAAGCATATATTTAATAAATGCTATTACATAGCCATCACATATATATGCGAATAAAATTGTCAAATATGTTAATCATTTAAATTAAATAATTTATTCAACCCTAACAAATGGGGGGAGGGGACATTAACACCTTGGAATATATTGACATTTGGGAATATGATTCATTTCCTGTAGCATTGTATTGTTTGATGTCTCCAATATTGAAAACTATCTCCAGCAGATGGTGAGAATTTGTGGGTCGATTCTGTCTTGTTTCCAATGCTTAAGACTCAACCTCTTTCTCAATAGCATAGGAAATCCACACTCACAAGGAAGTGCACACCAAATTTCATTTTGTTTGTATGTTAAGGGACTAAAGATTTTTGGACAAAAAGATTAAAGCAATTGAAGCATTAAGAATATTCTAACAAGTTTGCTGCTTAATTTTTTAAAGAGGTAAAAACTATAATCCCTAGATAAACTTAATTTATAAAACATATTGTGGTAGTGCTAAGCAATTGTAATTAAAAAGTTGTATGTGATCATCTTTAATTATTTCATTTAGAAGATTTTAATTACCAGATATTTAGTTATAAATTAGACACATTTAAAACTTTTTAAAAAACAAATTAAAATATTTATCATGTGAATCGTGCAGCTCCTTAAATAAGCAAAAGAGATAAAGTAACAGCATATAACATTTTAACAAGTACAATTTTAAGTTATTACACACACACACAAATAAAAGATGTTCAATAAGCAGTCAACTTACGAATTCTATGATCAAAGCTAAAATCTACATCATAATAAACAACAACAAGAGGAAATTTGTTGCTATATTTCCATTGACTTTTACGACTTCGTTCACCAACTAAAGGCAAGGAAGATGTTTGGACAAAATTTATAATGTCTGTTGATGTTGCTTGAATCTGTGAAAACACAAAATCAATACAAAAACAGGAAAAAAAATTATATAATGTACTAGAAACAATTAAATATTTGGAATTAAAAAACATAAACTTGTGATAAAATATTCTGAATCTTCTTTTACAAAAACAATTATTAAGTTTTGAAAAAAAAGTGAGAATAGCTGAAGAATAATAAAAAAGAAAACTTAAAATAAAAAGGGGAAGAAAAATGATTTGCAATGCTTCTTTTTAACAATGTTATACCTTTCATGGAAAATGTTTAAACATATATTTGCTATTAAATTCATACACTTTATAAAATAATGCACAAAATGAAGTTGAATCCTAAAAAGCAACATTTAAAATTTTAGAACTTTATTATAACCAAAGATAGAATTAATATTCAATATATACACTATTATTATTATATTGCCTCATTTCTTTCTTTTTTAAGTAATAAGAAATGCAATTATAGTACATGTCTTGAAAAATTTTGATTTGTAACAATAGCCCAACTATTAAAAATTATTTTAATACAAATTCACCCATTACATACAACTATAATTATCCTTTACTAATTAATAAGTTCTAAACTAGGGGTGGCCAACTTTTTGGGAAGAGCGCAACTATTTGATAAAAAGTAATTCTGCAAGCCACTTCCAACTTTTCCGCAATCAAATATGGAAAACGAAAAAAATTTTACATATAGGCTTATTACGGGAATTTTATGTAAACAGTACATTTTTTAATGAGTCTATTAGTCAAAATTTAAAATTTATATAATAAATAAGACAAAAGTACAAACTTAGGTTTTATTTTTAATAAACTTTTTACAAGTACAATCAGTTAGGTTAGGTATGTAATAAAAAGGAGTAATTTGAATAAGTTAATTCAAAATAATTATTAAACACTCAGTACTTACTTAATGTGACTATTGAATTAAAGTACTTTTTACCAAGTCATCTATATATTAGGGTTAGCTCTTACAGATGCTAATAAAATTAGGTTATTATAGGTGCACATCAGCTAGTTTTTAATGATATTTATTTTGTGTTCAACGGAAACCTTTATTGCCAAACACATTTTAATACAAATTTTGAGGGGTTTTTTGTCTATGACAGCCCCATTTTAATAAAATTGTAAAAAATTTTTTTTAAAAATGTGTTATTTATTATTGTTTTTCAAAATGTTTCAGTAAGTCTTTGGGTGCTACTGTTACAACTCCACTGTGCTACACTGTAGCACACATGATGCAGGTTGGCCACTCCTATTCTAAACTATTCAGAAATATATCATAAGCTTTCACAAGAATACCATGAAAGAAATTTTAAAATTTAAATATATTTTTAAATTTTTAGCTTTTTAACTTATAACAAAACAGGAAAAAAAAACATTATAAAGGCAAAATTATTTATTTGATAGCAATCTCTGTTTATCATAGTAATTTTTTTTTCATTTTGCTCAATTAATCAAAAAAGAAAATTCATATATATAATTTCTCCAAACAACAAAACTCCTGCAATATTTTTTAAATAACATTTCAATAGCCTTTTCTCTTAATATCAAATCTAAAAGTAAACCTTAATGGATTTTAATAAAAGTGATAACTTACTATTTAATTTTGTTATCAAAAAATAACTTTTATTTCTTTAAGAAATGTTCTAAATTAGGATTTTAACTTTTCTAGAACTAGAAGAATACATTTAAAGAACATCATTGAATATCAGAACAATAACAAAATAGTTCACAAGATTAACTACACTCAATATTTATCATATTGACTTAAAACATAAAAGTAGACTATCAAAATAAATGAAGATAATCACAAGAAAATATATTAAAAATCATGAATATTTCATATAGATCAGTGCATTCTTACACAAATATTCATTAATTTATTGATAAGTTAAACAAAGTTGATTTATTTCAAACAATTTCAGTAATTAAACAGAAATAAGATTTACAAAAAATAATATTTTGTCATTTAAATATAAATACTTACATTGCTTAAATCAAATTTTGCTGGTTCATAATCAGTAGTAAATAATTCTGGCAAAAATAACACTACTACAGGCTTTTGATATCCAACTTGTTTCCTTATATCTTTTTTGAAAGAATGTAGGAAAGTAAATTTTCCCCTAAGATTGTTAGCTGAAAATAGTGAAAGTATATAATTTTTTTTGCAAAATATTAAGATTTCTATTTAAAGCTAACTGGTTTGAACTATGTAAAAAAAATAACAAAAAAAATTATTATTGAAACACTCCATAAAAACTTGAATAACATACCATAAATAGAAAAATTAGGCTACAAAGTAAAAAGTAAATTTTATTGTATTGATTTATTTATTAAATGAAAAAAAATTTTTTTCAAACTAATGGTCCCCTTCTTCCACTATTATCCTTAAAAATTTTAAAAACTACCTTTGATTTTTACAATATCTTACAGATTTTCTGGTATAACCAAGTTTTGAGTACAAATAAGATATTGCTATCAAAAGATTGTACTATAGTTTTTCAGCATAATTTAGACACAGTACAGACACATAATACAGGTAAAATTTAATTTAGCAAGGCTATTAAATCATGTATAAAATGTCTTCAAAAATTTACTACATTCTGGCCGAAATTTAGAAAATCATTGTTAATGTTTATCACATCAATAGTGCTCAGTTTTATACACAGGCCAAGGTAAGACATTTAAGAGTGGAATTATACCATGCATCTTTTTATCATGTTTTACCATATTCTAATTATATTAGTATGTTACATATAATTACCAGCTTCAATGAAGTTAATGTAGAAATCATCCAAACCAGAATCAAAAAGCCCAACAACAGTTGCCTCAATTTTTCCAATTGATTTTTTCAAATGCTTGTAAGATTCTAATTCTTCACTGGGAGGTTTAGCTTGTTCCTTCATATAAGAAACAATTCCTAAAAAATTATTTGTCAAAACTAATTACTCACATGTTTTACTAATTTGGCTAATTTAAAATTTTACAAATGTTTCCAAAAATACCTGGTTCATCTCGAGGACCTTCATAAGCATATTTGCGACCTTTTCGAAAGATCATTAAAGTTGGCCAACCTCTGGCCTCATATTTTTCAGCAAGTTCTTTTTCATCAATGCCATTTACCTTTGCTAGAGGTATTGGAGAAGGTAAATTATTAAGAATTTTTGCAGCTCTTTCATATTCAGGAGCTAAGCGTTTACAATGACCACACCTATTTTTAAAATCAAAATAAATATTTATAAAAATACTCATATACTTTCACATAAAATTTACAGATTTTACACATATTTTTAAAATAATAGGTTAATCAAATTTTAGCTTTCTATTAAACATTTGAATATAACAGTAAACAAATTGAATGTTAAAGTATAAAAACATCCCAGAATTTACACAAACAATCTTATAATCTATACAGATAAATAAAATTGAAGTACCTGTTTGTAAATTCAAATTAACAGCTTTTTACTAAATGCATTTAAAACTATAGATGGTACTTATAACAAAAAATCCATTTTAAAATTTTGTCTGTCTATCCGTTTGTACCGGCTTATCTCTGAAATGGCTGGACCGATTTTGAAAATTCTTTCACCAATGGAAAGCTACATTATCAGTGAATAACATAGGGTATATTTTATCCCTGTATTCCTACAGGAACTATATGGGTGAAACTGTGGGAACTGCTTATATCTATGTATATAAAGAAGAAAAGCTAGTTTCTCACCCATCCATCACGATATCTCACAATTAAACCTACATTGAAACTTGGTAGGCATGTTCTTTTTATGGAGTAGAGATTCGCTTCAAAATGGTTTTATAAAATCGACCCCCAAGTGGCATTGTTGGAGATTAAGGGGTGTTACAGATATTTATTTCCATTTTTACACTATTAGACATGCAGTCTTGAAATTTAGTAAGCAGATTCCTTTCATGAAGTAGAGATCAACTACAAAATAATTTTTACGAAAATTGACTCCTACATGCTGTTACAGGGGTTTAAGAGGCATTATAGATAATTATATTCATTTTAATACCATTAGACGTACTAAAGTAATAACAGAAATCAACTTGCAAAGGGGGTTACAAAGCATATTAATAAATAAAAATTCCGTTTTTGAAATATTAGGTTTAGGCTTTAAATTAAGCAAACATGTTTATTTTTTTAGTAGAGATCCATTAAAAATGGGTTTTGCAAAAATCGACTAGCAAAGATTATTATTTTTGTTCTGAATAAATAGTTATTGTCAAACTTTAAGTGTCTTATGTTTTTGTATGTTAATGAAGACCTTAGAAAATGATTTAACTATTTATTTTAAGTAGTTATTTAATTTTACAATGGAATATCTTTAATTAATTAATAGCTCTAACAGATTAAATTTCCCAAAGTTGAGTATTTTGTTTATGTATATGCCTTAATTTTCAAAAAAAAAATATTGCATGAAAAAATTGCAGTACATCATAATGCAGTAGATAAAGAGTTAACATGTATCCCTCCCTACACGGAGGGTCTTTAGTAGTACTAGGCTCGAACTCGTGACAAGGCCAGTCACTGTATTTTTTGGAAGTGTAGAAAAAGTACTCTACTGAGAAAGCGTAAGTCTAATCTTTCCCAAATCTCTAATAAAGCTTGAGCTATGAAAGTAGCTAGACATTTGCCAACTTGACTCTATAGCCAACATTTCACTATGCTTTTCATTGAATCGCCATTATAATTTAAAAAACGACGTTGCTTGTGAATATTACAATTTTAATATAAAATAAATACAACAGAAAGTAATATTAATGTATTACACTTTCAGATATAAATTATTTACACTATTTTAAGTGTTCGTTATACAAAATTTGTAACAATGCATTACTTTTGCTGGGTAGAGATCAGCTTAGGAAGGTATTTTCAAAAATCGACCCTCAAGAGAGTTACGGGGCATTATAAATAAAAAAAAATCCTTTTTATCAGCTCTATTAGATCTACAGACTTAAAATTTAACAAAAGTGGGTTTTTTGTTGTTGTTCAGTTGAGCTATGTAAAAAGTTTTTTTAATTTGCAATTCACTTAAAATTAACTCATTAAAAGCTTCTTTATCCTTCAATCTGTATTGCTAATTTTTCAGTTCACCTGTGCGAAGAATGTGTATACCAGCTAGTAACTATATAATTCCACTCACTGAATTATCTAAATTAAGAAAAAAAATTAAAATATACTACACAAATTATGTTAATAGATGATATGAATATCACATTTATTTTCATTTTAGTTTATGATTTCATCATGCATATTAGAACATTTATTTATACTTAAGTCAAGAATAAATAAAAAAAAATGTTCTTGACAAATTAATCATGAAACAGAGACATGTCCTTTTCCACTTTTAGTTATAGAATATATTCAAGAGTGAATAATACTCACTGTAAGTAATATTTGTATGAATGTATACAAAATAAACTACAAAAACAATCAACTAATTATACTTACAAAAACTAAAATTAATTACTAATAGGCTAATATATAAATTATTATGCATATAAATGTGTGTTAGAATAAAACAAATTTATTTTTTAAAAAATTAAGAATATTTTCTACTTAAGATTTTAAAAAAATAAACACAATAAAATAATTTTTTAGAAGCAGATAAAGCTAAAATTCAAGATATTAACAATCCATACTTAGATATTTTATACTAATACATAGCACAAGTTTATGTCAATTTAGTTTTCAGGATATTGATTTGGTACTGCTTTTCTGTAAATGGAACTTTTTTTTTTTTTGTTTAGCATTCTTTGGATTTCAATATATTTTTTTTAACAAATACCACACATACATAATCAACTTAAGCAAAAATTTTATTTTTGACTATTTTTTCTTTTAAAACCTTTTTCTCCTCAAATGTTAATTATTATTATCATCATTATTTTTAATTTGCTAATTTTAAGAAATTGCATTTTGTAAATATATTTTCTGACTCATGATCATCAAGTTAACTCGCATTTTTTTTTCTTGAACGTAGTCTACATTTTAGAATCTCTGTATGAGTATATTGATCTACTGTAATATTGAGAATAATGATATAAATGTGAACAACATTAGAAATTAATAACAGTACAGCTATTGAAAATTTATAATTTTGTTTACAGGATTAATTTTCTGGTCAATTCAAAGTTTTTTTTTAAATTTATTTTCAACAATTTTGAACATATTGAAGTTTCAGTATTAAATATCTGTTATCAAAATATCTGGAACACATAAAAAGAGCATTTAATCATATAAATACATGTTCAAAGAAATTTTCAAAGCTTTAAGTAAAGAATACTGACCATGGTGCATAAAATTCCACCAAAATTGTATCAGCTTTTTCCACAGTTTCTTCAAAATTTTCTTTGGTTAACTCAATAACAACAGATGGGGCAGGTTTCCAGTTAGGGTCTGCCCTTTCTTTCATATATTCAACAATGCCTGAAATATGTGTTGGTCATATACAACATCTAATATAACTTGTAAAATTACACACACAAGTATTTTAATTCTTTGATGTAATACTTTTTTTTCAAAGGAAAAAAAGTTTTGACTTAGATAATTATTAGAGATGATGAAAAATTAATAATAGACAATACAGCCAGAAGTGAATTAATGTTCTTTAAAAAAAAAAAGACTTTTACATGTAAAATTATACTAAAAAGTCATTCACATTCATTAAAAAACATTTATGAAAATTATTTAAAAAAACTGCAAAAAATAAAATATTTAAAGAAACAATGATACTTAAATTCACAATTTAAAGAATGATAAAATTGAATCTTTAAACTAAAATATATACTTTTATTCAGTGGTTTTAAACTGTGTTCCACGGAACCCTAGGTTTCAATGAGGCATACGCAGGGGTCCCACAAGTCAAAACAAAAATTCAAAAAGGAAATTATAAATGTGTATGCAAAATATATTTACATTCTCTGCAAAGCTGAGACACTGGGAGTACAAATCAATGTTATTGATGAGTAAATTACATTTATATTATGATAAAAATTTATAATAACAAATATACATTTTTATTTACTGTCTTAAAGTAACTTAACATGTCGAACTCTACTATAAATGTTCTATAAAAATACATTCTAAGACTGGAAGGGGATTCCCACACAACACTTTATAGTTCTAAGAGTTCCACGAGTCAATAAAGTTTGAAGACCACTGCTTTTATTGAAACTATTAAAATTTTATCACAGAAATTACATTTCCTACACAACAATTTTTTTCATCAGCAATTCTCTACATTAGCTTTGATCATCACTGCTTTGATTTCATTTTTTGTACAAAATTTCCAACACATGATAAATTCTGATTTTATCATTATTATATTCTTTTATTAAAATGAAGCAATATTTCAAACTTGATGAATGACCCACAGCATCTTTTTTCACCCTCAATTTAGGCATTTTCTTATTAAGGTAGAAATTCAATACTTTACTTTGTTGAAGCTAAATTTTTCCTTTTATGATACATACATTATCATTTTAATGTGGAATAAAATACATTATTATGTACATTAATTACATAAATACATTTTAACTTTTCAATGTTAAAAATGAGAGTTGATCATTTATTTACAAACTTAGCACATATTATCAATCATAAAAATGTATGTTATGCCAGTGATAAAGATATAAAAAAGGTAACTTTACTTCATAGATCATAATTTACTAACATAACCCATTTTCAGTTTTAAAAAATAATTTGAATAAAGAAAGCAAAATACTTTGAGCAGTGCAGCATATAAAACATATTACTTTTTTAAAAATGTAATAACTTAAAAATTAGCTATAATTTGATTAATAATTTATTACAGCAAGAAATAGTAAAAGATTTTCACATTCTTGAAAGCTTATAAAGCTAGGGAAATATGTAGCAAAGCTAGTTTTGGAATACTTTTTTTTAAAAAAAAAATCAAACTAAAACAATAAATGTTTGAAGAATCAAATAAAATAAGATTAAAAATTTATATCTTTAGCAAAGAGATTTTTTCATTCATTTTAAAAATAAACAAATAATTTTTTAAAAAAATAAAGCTACCTGATCAATGAGTTTCTTAAAGTATAAAACAAAACCATAAGCAAAAAAAGGAAGGAAACTAGAATTAATAATTATGATAATTAACAGCTAAGAAATAAATAAACATTAACATTAAACAAAATTAAATATTTTAAAAATAAAACCTAAGATATATTTAAAAGCACAATATTTAAAGCCTTTCTTTTAAGCTGAACCTAACAGTTCAGAGAATAACTGTTTTATTGAAAAATTACACTACTATCATCAAATAAGAATTATTTAACTTTATCGAAAAATATATTTTAGTAAATTTAACATTCATTTTATATAATGAAATAGAAAGCAAATTTCAATGATTGTAATTAGAATATTAAGTTGATTACCCATTGCAGTTCTAGGGCCATCATACAATTCCTTCTCTTGCTTTTTAAATATATACAATGTAGGATAACCTGATACATCATACCTAGCAGCTAATTCAGTTTCAACAGTAGCATCTACTTTAGCTAAGAAAATAGGCTTCTCTTCATTTTTTAAAATCTTAGCTGCCTTAGCATATTCTGGTTCTAAAGCTTTACAATGTCCACACCTATAAATATATAAATATTAAAATCAAATTTACTTTTAGAATAAACATCATAGGGGTAAAAGATACATCTTTTTGATCAAACTACTAAACTGTATACTCTTCAACATGGCAATAGCAATTTTTTATGAATTTTTTCTCATTCAACATAATGAATATTCAGAGCATTTTGTGAAAAAAATAAAAATAATTAAATACCTTAGAACAACCATCCCAAATGATGTTCACCTGAAGTGTTTGAAAAAAGAGAAAAGGGATATTTTTCTTTTTTGCAATCTACTGTATTTATGAATGATGCTATAACTGTACCTTAAACATGTATGTATAATGAAAAGTTTGGCTATATAGTTTCTGGCTTCATCAGCACACACCAACATTACATCATGGTTAGTCCATTAATTTTGATAACAGGTTATTTATGGTTCATATTCGGGACACTACGATGGCTCAACGATATGTGGATGATGTCCTATGACTAGTAACATTCCCTTACTTTTGTGGGATGCTCAATACCTTTATCTGCAGGATAACTCAACTGCACACAGTAAGCATAAGCCAACATGCTCTACAAGATGCACTTATATGATTTCCTGCACCCTACTCTCATCAATCAAACATGTCTGGCCCCCATTTGAATGCCTTTGCTGGCACATTCAGAAGACAAACTATAATAAATAGTTTGTAGAAAATAGTGAACCATTCCTCAGGCTATAATCCATATTCTCCCTGACTCTGCACTCTAGACTCGTTGCTTTGTATATCCCTTCTGTGATGGTTCTACAATCCACTGAAATAACATTCTCTTTGTATTACAGGTATATTTATGCTGAAAAGTCTTTATACTAAATATTGATTTATTTACCGATATTTGCCGATTGTTTACCGATAAGTCTTTATAGTAAATATCACCACTATTGATTTAACATAAAAAAATTGCGTTGAATTTTATAGATTAATTTATACATTATTATAAATTCATACATTAATTATAAGAATCCGAAAAAATTAGGGATACACACAGAAAAGTTTTTATTCTTACCATGGCGCATAAAATTCTACGAGTATAACATCTTTGGACATTACTTGAATATCGAAGTTATCACGATTAAGGACCAAAACATCATCTTCGATTGCAGTTTTTATCACTCCCGCATCACCTTCCACTACAGGTATATCTAAAATATAATCAACATCAGCAAATAAACAAAAATTTGCAATATTTTTGGAAAGGAATAAAATTAAATTCACTTTTACCTTCTTCTGAAACAATCTTAAACGGGAATGTCAAAACATTTATCGCAATATATAAAACAAATAAAGTGTTAATCATGGTTTACTTGGAAAATAACACTACAAATAAAATAAAAAGTTTTATCTAATACTAATTTCTTCTAAATAATTAGTAAATGATCATTTGTTAGAAATAACACACACAATATCATTTACTTCAAACATTTGACTTAGCACCGTTTACGCCGGCAACAGAAACTCAAATACGGATGACGTATCATTTGGAATGGACACGGATAAACTACATGCGCGCGCAGTTCACCGCTATCAACCTATGTGAGCATCCGGTGGGAGCCGTGGAATGAAACATCCTAAGACACATAAAAGAAAGCTTCAAGACAAAGAAAATTTAATACCTTTTACAGGCATTTTTATTTACAATATAAAATATGATAACCTTAAAATTTTAGACTATTCTGAAAATTCCCTAGATTACTCTTTCCAGTATTTTTATCAGCCAATTGGGATAATGCTGTTTATCGAGCTCTTGCGCAATTTGATAGATTGCTGTAGAAATTGAATTGCTAATGTTATACAATTGCTATTAAATTTCTAATTCATGGTAAGAGGTTTATACTAAATTTTCATTTAGAATTTTACTTTGTAAATCTTGCCTCATATATTGACTTTGAAATCTTTCTTTTCTCTTCTACTGTTTGACTTACAAGGGGCAGTCAAAAATTTCCCATAATTTCGTTGTAACTTTTTATCCCCACAACATAGGTATAGATTTATTAATCGCCTTCAAAGGTTTTTTTTTCTTTCAGAACACACTTGTTCCGTTGCTCTTGCCATTACTGAAAATAAATATGAAAGTTCTTATGTCGTATTTTCCGAAGTTCAACCCTGGCTTTGGTTTAGGTGTCTTCTACGGTGTCAAAGAGGTTATCGCTGAGAATCATTTTGCTCTTGGGGAAAAACCAGGAATCTGATGGTGCTAAATACGGTGAGTAGATCGGCTGGTGGAGGAATGTATTGTTCTTTTCTGTGAGCCATGTTTACACCACAATAGATGTGTAGGAGGGAGAATTGTCGGGATGCTGTGGCCCTCCTCCTGTCATTTATTCTTTATTTCGTTTTCTTCATTATTACTTTCCTTAGTCTTTTCAAAACTTGGGTGTGCAAATAGCCATGAATAATTCGCCTATTAACCTCTTAACTGCAAATTAAAAGTTATGCTCTTCGCTCCCCAGTGTCACCGTTTTTCACATAGACGCGCTAATGAAGAGTAGGGGGGGAAGGCACAGATAAGCAAATCTTTCTCTGAAATAAGTAGGTTCTTTACAAATACTGTCAATGTCATTTCATTGTATTCCAAAGCCATCGAACTAGTTTTAAACAGAGCAGCACAATGCAAGGAATCATACTTTGTAAGGACGGATATATACGTTCGAGATATTAAACGCAAGGGTTGAGTGAGACGAATATATAGGCCGGTGGCAATTAAGGGGTTAATGGTTCCCTGAGATATCTTTTGCTAAGCCGAGTACGCTGTAGAACTCAATTCCTTTATTGCTGCGGTGTTGGTTCCCACTGTAGGTCCGCACGTACTCGATGGAAGGTAGATATAGATGAAACTGCTGACTGGCTACGAAGGCTGTCAATTCCATTCATACAGATATTATTGAGAAATCGCCATGCAAAATGAGGCCAGGCATTGTCTTGATTCAATAATGTGCTGAAAG
This sequence comes from Trichonephila inaurata madagascariensis, assembly GCA_019973955.1. Classification (NCBI taxonomy): domain Eukaryota; kingdom Metazoa; phylum Arthropoda; class Arachnida; order Araneae; family Nephilidae; genus Trichonephila; species Trichonephila inaurata. Next base: position 621,846 of record BMAV01002826.1, read on the forward strand.
TGGCCTGCACAGATAGCCAAACCACGTGTTAAACAACGTCTTTATCTTATCGGCTTGGTGTTAAACTACCAGTAATATGAATAAAGAATGTCCGCTATCCGAATAGGATGCCACCCTAAGCCATATAGTTTGGCTTGCAACTTCTGTGATGCTCAGACATATAGGCTGGCAGGTGACATTCGTCAGGAAATTGTTGTCACATTTCGTTTGTCAGGTACGCCAGTGCTTCTCAACCTTTGAATGTTTGCGATCTAATTTACAATTATAATTTTCATGCCCCCTCCATACAATAATAATGCTTTAAATTCAATAATAATGTACTTCGACGCCAAAACTACAACACAACTTTAATTATAAACCTGTAGAAATCATCAAGATAAGTATTAAATTTTGTATACGACAAACTCATGGGGTCCCTAGTATTTATTAAACTTGTTCTTAACTTAGTACTGATTAATTAAAGGTCAAATACATTGTGCATACTGATACATTTATAAGTATATCATATCTTAGTAAATGCGTATTTTTTATTATGTCAGAATGTATTTTGTTTTGATTCCTTTCAGTAAATTAATAATTTTTTTAAACTTCTATTTTCAACTTTTCGATATGCTCGCGCCCTTCTGGTAGAAATACCCACCTAGGATTGGTTCTGTGCAGGAGATCCGTAGTGGAATCTGAACATTATTGAATCAGAATTTTAAGAGTTAATTATCAAAGATTTCTTTGAATATTTTAAAATAAATTAGTATAGCTGGAAAAAAAAGTGTTTCGTCTCTGGACATTGATATTGTCATTATTATTCAAAATTATATTACACTTCTAGTACATTATTAATTACAAGACAAGAACTTCTAAATATAATGCATAGTTTTGGGGGAAATTTTGTAGTTTCGAGCAATACTGGAAAAACGATTAAGTTGTCAAGTCAAGGATTAAAAAAAAAATGAGTACAAACATTGAAACAAATTTTAGTATAAGTCATTAATTCAGTATAAGTAATTTAAGTCTTCTAATTTATTCGTTACAATTCGTATATACTCGAGTACTTACTGACGTTAAAAGGAAAGAAACGTAGTGTGCAACGTTGCAAAACGTGGTTGGGGAATCCCTGGTTATGTATTTATTTACTCGGGAGGATCAAACTTACCCACCAGAGGGCTTAGAGCTACAAAATGGTCCAACGAGGAGAAATATGCATGAACAAGGAAATACAAAACATTATTAATATCATTAAGAAATATAAGGAGGAAGGAATATAAGGAATGATAATAATTAATATATTGAAACAGAAAACTAGCTTATTATGAATCATATTGCTATTAAAAATAAAGGAATTGCATCATGTGAAGGTTTTTTAAGATGCCATAATAAGTAAGGTAAGATTTGTCAGGGAACATGAAGTTTATTTTCAAATAACAGTTTATAGAAAGAAAAAAAAAATAATTGAAAATAATATAAGCTTTTCAAAAAGTTAAGTTCACAACACTGTACAAACAACGGAAAGAAGTTAGAAAATGCTTTCAATTGAGTTTCCATGATTATAGTTGTATTGCAACCTTTTGTATTTATATCTTAAATGTGGGGGGAATTATTGCTAATCCACCTTGTTTGGTGGTCAGGGTCCGAGGGTCCCCCTGAGCTTGAGGGCCTAGGTGCACGGCCCCACCAAACCCATTGGTGGCTACACCACTGCTTATAAGCAAACATTTAAAGACTTCGAAGCTAACAATTCAGCTATATTTGTTGATAGTCTTGTACTACTTTAGTGGCAAAATCCACGTCCTAAGTCAATTAGATATTATATACCACTAAGAATTGAATTTCAAAAGGAATCTGTTGATGTGTCTATTCAGAAAGCCATCAAATAGAAAATAAAATATCAAATCTTCGAAAAAGTATTGTAAATATTGAATCAAAAGCATTAAAAATTCCTCATGAATTAATTCTTCAATGGGGGATGGGAAGATGTGTAATGCCGTTACAAAACCACTTCTGTGGTGCAACATCAAAAAATTTCAAGAACATACATGAAAAGGTTTCAAGGAAATGTATACCGATAATTTGAGATTTGCTTTTTCTGTTTTACATGGTTGGATTCGATTCTTCGAATGTCTACCACATTTAGCATACAAGGTGCTTGTAACAAAATGGCAATCTCTTGGGAAGAAAGACAAGAAAATCTTTTCAGAAAATAAAGCCGAATGTAAAAGAGTTTAAAGAAAAGACAAACTCAAGTAAACAAACTCAAACTTGAGTAGACAAACTCAAACTGGGTTTCGGCAGCAGTAACAATGGAAACGCTACCAAGTGTTTTTTCCAAAATCCAGAGTTGTCCACATAAAAGAATAATAAAGACATTAATTTAATAAAAAAAACCTTCGCATTATTTGGATCACTATATCAAGTGAATTTATAATACACTCATGGACAAAAAGACTAGCGCACCAGGAAATAATTGCGGGATTGTAACGAAACTTGGCATGAAGGTACATGTCGGAAAGATATGCAAATAATTAAAAATGCAGCGTGATTGCACATTACATATAGCCGGTAAATAACGTTTACAAGTCGTTCTCCATGGAGTATAAAACAGGTAACCAAAGCTTGTTTGAGTGTGCTGAATCGTTTACACAGTAAGAGCTGAGGTAGACAGGCCATTACGCCGTTTCCGAAGACAATATGAGCAGCTATCGCAGTTTGAGAGGGGGTAGAATTTTCGGCATGATGGAAGCTGGGTGGTCAGCTAGGCGAGTAGCTCGTCGAATTAGGCAGATCTGATTGTGTTGTGAGGAGGTGTTGTGACCAGTGGATCCGAGAATGTCATTTACACGAAGACCAGGCTCAGGACGTCCTCGACAGACCAGTCGTCGAGAAGACCGCCACATCGTAAGAAATGCGCACGTACAGCAACTGCTTCATCAGCCGCCATCCAGGCACAGGTAGCACCTTCACTAGAGACCCCTGTGTCTTCTCGAACCATACGAGGCGCCTGGCTGAAGGGCATTTGGATCGCGGAACCCATTACGTGTGCTGCCCTTGACGCCCACCCCTCGACACCTCCGTTTGGAGTAGAGCCGTGGGACTGCAGCGAAATGGAACCAGGTCGTTTTTAGCGACGAATCCAGATTCAATCTCAACAGTGATGACAACCCCGTGGTGAACGCCTCAATTCTGCCTTTGCTTTACAGTGACGCACCACTCCCATAGCTAGTGTGATGGTATGGGGTGCCATGCCTACAATACATGGTCACCCCTAGTATTGATCCGTGGCGCCATGACAGCCCAGTGGTATGTCCACGACATCCTGCAACCACATGTGTTGCCACGCATGAAACGGCTTCCAGAGCCATTTTTCAACAAGATAATGCACGGCCTCGCACGACAAGGGTGTTACAAGACTGTCTCCGCACTGTTACTACCCTTCCTTGGCCTGCCCGATCCCCAGATTTGTCTCCAATCGAGTATAAATGGGATCATTTGGGACGGCGAGTTGGGCATCCCACGAGTTTGAACGAACTAGAGGAAAGGTTACAGCAAATATGGAACGAAATATCTCAAGATATCATACAGAACTTGTATGCCTCAATGCCCGATCGTATCGCATCGTGCATTCGCCCTATATAGAGAAAGTTCAACAGGGTATTAAATCCTCCGTTCTTTTGCCTTTTCCTCTGAAATAAATTATAGTTTTTCTTTGATTTTCTAATCATTTACTTATATCAAAGTAGTCATTACGTATGTAATATTTCGTTTCATTTTGACGGCTCCTTCTTGGTGCGCTAATTTTGTAGATACTGAAAATTTTACAGGGTATTTGCACTTGATACTGCTAGATATTTTCTTTCTTTATACCCATGATATAGCATGTCACTTACTCTGCATAAGTACTTGATTCTTGGACCAGAAATAACATCCTTTGCACTAACCCTAAGGACAATTAACAGAAAAATCACTGGAGGCAAGAAATAAGGATTTTAAGAGAGCATATTTTGAGATAATGTAGCAGGAAAAAATCTAACAGGAATATTTTAAACTTTTTTTTACTGAGTTCAGATCCACACACTAATCAGCAGTAAGCAAAACCCAGTCAAATATATCAAGTTAAAAGTATTCTTAAAGAAGCACTGTTAATGTTGAAAGAGAGTTCAGATGGTAATGCAACAGTTGATATAACGATGATGATGATGGTTCCTTAACTTATCTTTAATAAATTAAATATGATAATATATTATTCATAATGAAGTAATTTTGGAGTGCTTAAAATTTATTTTGACTTATCAATAAATATGTATTTCACTTTGTTTTTAATTTCACCAAAACTCCTAAATATCTAAATATTTATTTATTCAAATTACTATTATTTATCAAAATTCAATACTATATATATACTGGGTTATATTCGCTACCAGACCGAAAAACTTGCATAGTGTGCAGGATTACATAGAAATGCAGGGTCGCAAATGCCGTAGTTGAGAGCTATGATACAAAGGAGAAGAAAAAAAGAACAGAAACATCAAAACATTAAAGGGACAGAAAACATTTTATTGAAAGGTTGTACTGCAACATGTGTTCGAAATTACAACCAGAAGTCATCTGACAGGCCTGAAAGTAGCTATGCAAGGAATTCCGTATGTTTTGGAAGATTCTCCGGGCAATCTTGTGGTAGATGGCACTGAACGGAAGGTTTCATGAAAACAGATCCTGCTGAAAGTTGTCATTAGCAATCCGTATCCCGAGGTAGTAGCATAAACTCGCATTCAAATGAAGAACTGGTCGACTCATGCTGATCGTTTATGGAGCTGCGTATTGTATTGGGCCCTCCGTTCAGTGGTTGTACTAGGAATGTTGACCGAAGCAGGCGTGTTCCACGTCACACGACCTTTGCAAGTATGAACAGAAGGTGACATGAGTCTGGTTCTGGTCACATGAAAAGTTTGGTGTACGAGAAGCCCGTTCCTTCAGTTGAAGATCTCATCGCTTGAATATCTTTAGCTACCAAGAGGATACGTGACATACCAGGAATCTTTAAAAACATAAGGAATTCCATGTAGTGGAGCTGTGAAACGATTTCTGGTCATAATTTCAATCCCCTATTGTAGTATAACCTTTTAATAAAATGTTTTCTGACCCATTAGTGTGTTCTGTTTCTACTTTTTTTCTTTTTCTTCTTTTGTCCTTTATCTCGAGCTACGGCTTTTTGCAACCCAGTTTCCCTATGTGATTCCAAAGCTTTCCCCCTGTACCTCCTACACACCCTTCAAGTTTGCCGATCTGCAGCGAATCACACCTATATATATACTGAAAACCGTACCATTTGCTGATTTCAGAGGTTATGCTACACAAAAATAAACACTACTTTTTTGAAAAAAAAATTCTTTAATGGAGTTTTTTAATAATAAAAATAATGTTCTTTATTAAATATATATATATATTCCCTCCTAAAAATACATACTATATCTGTGAAAACATTCGATCCGCTTTAGAAGATCCAACAGTTTTAGTTTATTTGATGGCAGCTATGAGGGTATCCTGCCCAGTTTGCGTCGTGACTGCCATACCATAAGGATGTACCCTTTTGAGTTCCAACACTAGAGTCGTAAGCTAGCGCATTATTTTCCGCAATACTTTTCAGTGCGATTTGGAAGATCGCTTATTGGTCCTGTTCTTTTTATGAAACACTTTCCACCCACCTTTCTGGACTGCACATTTATTGAACAAACGATTATACGAAAAAATAGCCACAGCATAATTGGCTGACCACTGCACACAGCATCTGATCGGCGTGGACCTCGTAGAAGGAAGGCGTGAGAGAGAAGTGGGAAAACGCTCGTGGGTGGATCACTCAGTTATCCTTCCACCAGAAAAAATAGTTTACTCGCTTCAACGCAACAGATTCCATTTTTAAATCATCATGGTTGATCCTGAACCAATGGATACGTGAGCAAAATGAAAAAACGCCATGCAGGAACTTTACAAGACTGAAATGAATATTAAATAACTCAAGGACACATGCTGTATAACGAAGATGGAGACCCGAACTCAGTATTAAGCAAATTCGCTTCAGCCAAGATGCTGGAAAGTTTCAAATTCAAGAAGGATTTGGTGTGTGAGCTTCATTATCTTTCCCGTTGCATTAATCCTGACTGCCCGGATAAAAAAACACCGGAAATGCTTTTAATTGATTAAGATGATATTAGTAATTTTAATAATCAAGACACTTCTAATAATAATTCAAATACATCAGATAAGCCTAAAAACCAAAGAAGAAAGCGCAAAAGCTAAGTTAGAAAATCCACGGATAACATTTTTCTTAAAAAAACCACAAGACCAACCACTCGAAATAATGAGATATCTAGTAGAAATTAACAATAATTTTGAAATGCTAAATAACGAAATTAAAATAGACGAGGATATCATTCTCATTCCAACTCAACTTAAGGCCTCTCCTCTCCCCAGATAATTCAAAAAATTCAGAAAAACTGTATAGAAAATATGTAAAAATTAAATATGGAATTCTTTAACCTAAAAAACAGACTTTCAGGCTAGAATATCAAATTATATTCCAACTGTGATACTGAGTATAGAAATCTCAACCACGCCTTTGAATACTATAACATCAAATATAAGGAAGATAAACCCATCAAAATAGTAATTAAAGGATTATCTATATTCACCTACCCTAAGAAAATAAAGGAAGTTCTAGAGCAGTTTGGCTTCACTGTTTCTAGCGTCTCTCAATTAACCTAAAAAAAAACAAAAACCCTCTCCCTTTTTCAAGTCATTCTCCCCAAAACAATAAAAGTCCTAAAATTTTTGAGCTAACCTATCTCGGGTTAGCTCAGAAGTATTCCTCGTAAGAGAAAATAACCTAATGCTTTGATTGTAATTATTTTTACCATACAACAGCTAACTGCCATCAAAAACTGCGTTGCCTAAAATGGGATGAAAACCACAATACTAAAAATTGTACAATAAAAGAGAGGCAAAAAACCCGCTTTGTATAAGTTGTCAAGAATAAAACACGCAGCTGCACCCAGAGTCCAAAATTTCCGAAACCCAAGAAAGGCACCTTACTTGAATCCATTAACGAAAAAAATTTCCGTGACAATCAGATTAAAAAGGATTTTCGTTAATTTTGTTAGTGGAAATACTCCGACCAAACAAATCACACAGCAAATACTAATAAAATTCCTAATTTTAATCAAAGCATTCGTGGATTCTCTAACAGTAATAATGAAAATAATCTGAGTAAACTACTTCAAGTAGTCAAACTTCTTAATTTCGTCTGTAACCTAGTAAAAAGAATGCCAAAGATGCTCGAACTAGCACCAAAATTTTAAGTAACGAACTCCGATACAGAAAAGGCTTACGCCTTTGTGGAAGCTCTAATGAACTAAAATCTATAAATACCTCTTTTTAATAGTAAATATTCATATTTAAATATTCAAATTCCCATTTTCAAAATTTTATTTTCCTGAAAAAAACAGAAGCTCACTTCCAATTCCACCAATCAGATTCCCCGAAGGCTCATCTTCTTGTGATGAGTACGGGGTCACAGTCCGGAGGTGCCCTAGCGATTTTTTTCTTTTCCCAAGGGGTTTACTGTCTTTGGTAAGCACGGATGTCACGACCCTGGGATATCTTAAAGATCCTTCTCTATTTTCGACTCTCCTTATCATACAATTCCTGCTTTCTTTCTTTTCCTGTTTAGATCACAGTTTAATATTTCTATATATGAATAGATTTATAGATTAATTAATGGTTTATATGTTTGTTGTATTACTTATTATTCAATGTTAGTAACATAATTTGGTGTTCATTTTGTATTTTGTTGATTTAGTTTTATTTGTTACTAATTTTTTTTCTTTTTGATTGTTTCGATATTTGTATTAATTTTTGACTAACACGGTTGATTTGCCAACTCGAGCTTTTGCCGTGTGCCGTGTCTCGTAAGGAGGAAAATGGTGTTTTGGGTGGGAAACTTTTTGCATTCCCTTTGGCCCACGCTTCACTGTTGATGGGAGGCAGGAGTGAACCCGCTCCTGTCAATCGGCAGGTGATCAGTCTCTTCGGTATCCCTGAGAAACATTGCTGTAGGGTTATCGTTGCAGGTAGGGGGTGTCGGGTTTACCCGTTGGATCTTCACCCTGATGCTGTAGCGCTATATTCTAAGTGTACTCCAGGTAAGCGCCGAGTCTGACTATTGTCAGTTGACCATCCCACTGCCTCCCTTGTTGAATCCGTGGTGGGGGGAGACACGCCAGGATGAAGTTTATTTCTCCCTCATTAGTCCAAATCAGCTGTGCCAGGGTAAGGACCTCATTTTACCCAATATTAACATAGATGACATTGCTGCTCTTACAAGATTTTTATTGAGTCTTTACCGAACTATAGTATGTCTAAAATATTGCTGTTTTCTATACATAAAGCTGTAACTGGAATAGGTTGGAAATCGGTAAAAAGATTGTGATCCGGTGATCTACTCGTTGAAACAATCTCTGCTGAACAAAATCATTTTTACTTGTTTGTGTGTGCCAAATCTTTTTTAAATTCTCCTGTGAGGGTAAGTCCACACAAATCGCTGTATTACTGCTGAGGTATCATTTCCGAATCAGATCTGTTGTGTACCCTTGAAGCACAGAAATTCTTGAAGGATTTTCTGAGAAGAGTGTTTTTCAGGTTAGAGAAGTTGCAACAACTACACCAACTAAACATGTAGTTTTAACTTTCAGTAGTGGGAGTACTACCCAAAACTCTATAAAGCTGGATATTTAAATTGTAAAATACGTCCATACAGTCCGAATCCTCTGGCTGTTTCAAGTGCTAGATATTCGTACACTCACAAACTGCCTGCCGTAGACAAACAACGTGCTCTAGACGCGCATCTATTGGACATGCTTCTTCAAATTGCAGTCTGGAGCAGAAATGCGTTTATTGTTTACAGCCTCACTCATCCGATTCTAAATTATGTTCAAAATGGAAATTAGAAAAACACAAGTACAGAAAATTAAACCCCTCCCCCCCAAAAAAATCCCCTATTTAGAAGCACGGAAATTAATAGTTCCTCAGATATCTCAAACATATGCACAAGTTACTAAACCTCCAGCTGTATCCACACAAAAACACAAACCAATCTAAATATAGCAAATATATTTTGTCCACCTTTTAAAAATGCCCCAAACCCATACCTTCCCCTAGTCAGATAAGAAAAACCCATAGTTCCTGTAGTCATTACCCCCTCATCAACTAAAAGGCACATCTACTTCCCCCCCACATCTTAATTTAATACCAGTCATATCAAGTGAATTTCAGTTACCTATACCCATTTATACTACTACTACCCCTGACAATAGCCTATATATCTCTGCTTCATCTTTATCAACTGAAAACATGCCTATTTCCTGCAACTTCTGATAAATTTTCCTCTCTATCAATTGAAATTCAACCAACTGTCCTATTACTTAACACCAACACTTCCACAACCAATAGTCGAACTTTCGCTGTATCTAAAGCTGAAAATAATTCAATAAATAAATAAAAATAGGAGAAAACGCACAACAGAGTCAATGCCCGACAATGGAATTAAAATGGCACCCCATAAGCCGAGAAAAGGTTTTGTTCATTATACCTCAGAAGACGAGGATATTATTTTACATAATGTTGATGAAAAATTAATGGATGATCAAAATACAAAACTTTTTTTCAATCTCAGGGACGCCTACCTACCTAAAAAAAAAAAAATTTAACTGAAGTTTTCAATTTCCTTTGTAAACATTGTGATCTGATTTAACGTCATGTTTTACATGATTTTCGATGTTTTTTAATTTCACATTATAGCATTTTAATAGTGCAACAATTAAAAAATGAATTTTTAATACGATTTTAATGAATATTATATATTTTAGATGTATCTTATTCATATAATTATTTTAAATTTTTAACTGTGTTTTTAAAATTTTAAGGTGTTTAAAACAAATGTTTGGCAAAATATAGTCGAAATCGGCTCTTGCACCAATAAACCTTACAATCACTCACTCACACTCACCCACCAATCAGAGTATTTATCTCCTCCACATCTCCCATTGACCTCTTCCAACCAGTGTATAGTCATCTCTCCTTCTTAAACTCAGGACTTCAGTTACAAGTCACACCACATTAGATAGGGAGGGCATCCCTGCGATGCATCATGCCATCATTAAATAGAGAAAAATTTTAATACATATACATTTTTTTTTCAACTATTAAATCCTTTGTATTGTGGAAGTTTGGATTCTTCCTTTTTTCCCCCAAGGGTATTTTTGCCAGTAAAAAAAGGGTTTTTCGGGAAAAGGGAAAAGAAAAATTTTGGGAATGGGTAAAGGGGGGCCCGTGATAGACTAAAAAAAAACTTTGTCGTCAATTATAAAAGTTCCGAGATAAATCTAGAAGGTCTAGAAATTTCTCTAAAATGGCTTCACAGAATATGTAAAGACAATGCAATGGAACCAAGCTCAGCGTTACAGTTTGGTAGCAACAGCATGTTACATTCGCCTCATGGGTTTGACTTCGGGAAAGGTTTGATTTTGGGTTTTGATTGCCGGGCCCCATTTTAAAACTTTTTAGGACGTGGCAAAATCTCATAATTTTGAATCTAGGTCAAGTGACGAGGATGACAAAAGTGGAAGCATTCCTCTCTCCAAACTGCCAAGCCACGAGAACATGAAGACTTTGAGCCGCGACATATTTAACATGCATAAGTCCCTTTACATGGCGAGTCTTTAGTGGCACCAGGGCAAGAGCCCGCGACTCGACAACGGCAGCCACGAATTCGTGACCATGACTCCTCAACTCTCGTGACCACGACTTTGGATTAGAATTTAATGTGTTCTGTTTGAACTTTGAAGAGTAGTGTGTTATTATAGATTTATATATGAGTGTTGTTCCCTTTAAAAAAAAAGAAAATTTTTTTTTTATTAAAAGTTCCCGAATAAAATTTTTATTTTTTTAAAAAATTTTCGATTGGTTTGTGGGGGTTTTTTTTACACTTTAAAGTTTTTTCATCCCCGGGACAATATCATGTAAGATAATTTCCCAAAATTTAAATTTATTTCAACAATAAAAAGTGTGGGTTCCCGCTATTTTCAAACAGAAAAAATTAAAAAGACGAATATCTCAAATTCACACTATTTTTTAAATAGTTTTCTATCAAATTATTTAATATAGTAAGGAATGCTTAATACTAATATCATTATGTACAATCAAATCAAAATCCAAAAAAAAAAAAACTTTTTATTTTGAAGATAAAAAATCTTTTTAAAAAAAATCAAACAAAAAAAAACTTTGTTTTTCATTTTTTAAAAAATATGAAAAAATGACATAAAAAACTTGGGAAATTTTACAAAAAAATTCATTTAATTATACGACAAAAATCCATTGATGAAATTGAAAAATCAAATTTTTAACAAACCATCTAAAACACATAAATTGTGACATGCATTCAAATCCTCCAGGAGCTAAATTCAATACAACAGTTCTTACAAAAGGTTACTGTAAGCGTAGAATAGAGAAGCTATACCAATTTTATAATTTCATGATTAAAACTAACTGGAACTAAATTCAAACTGTATGTGTCTTAAAGCTTCCCAAGAAGTTAACAAATCACTCAAATCTTCTTCAGATAAGTTGCAATCTGAAATTATGCACTTTTTTATGTTAGAAAGAGGATTTCTTTCCAATACTTTCTTTAAAACACTACCAGTTAAAGCCTTGACATTTCGTATTTGTAATTCAATTAAATTAGTACAGCTACTCAAGAGCACCATTAGAGCTTTTTCACTGCAATATTGATCAGATTCCATTAATTCAAGAAATAAATATTTTAATTCTCTGAAATATTCAAGAGAATCATTATAATCGCCATTTTCGCTCCAGAATTCAAATTTAAGACTTTCTACATGAGGGCAGTATGAACCCACAGCAGCAAAATCCACAGCATGGAAGTTATTTATTTGAAGTGATTTCAACTTTTCACCTCTTTCTTTTAATAATGGTACAATTCCAAGGTTAAAATCTCCACCATCAAGAAGTTCCCACTGAATCAGCAATGTTTCAAGATTTTTAAAATCACTTAAAGCATAAATTGTTTCAGTGTCATTGACTAGCATGTTAACTTCTTTCATGTCAGGACAAGTTAAAGCAACAATACGTACCGCTGTAAGTGTGGCGAATCCATCTTCTACAAAAGAATTACCAAGAAAACACTTTTGTAAATTGTATTTCGCACTGAGATTATCATTTTTCATTTCATCTCTATGAAGGAGTTCTAGGGTTCGACTTATATCAGTATTTATTTCTTTTAGAGTGGGGCAATACTGAAATATTGGTATCAGATCCAAATGAGAAATCAGGTGTCTCTCATCTTCGAAAAACTCAAGAACCCTAAGCTTAGAGTGAGGCAAGAAATGCCCGTTCACTTCTTCCAAAAAATTGTACACAGGAGCCGAAGAAACAAAATTCAGTTTTAAAACTTTCAAGTTATTACATTTTTGTATGACCTTTAAATCGAATTCAACACATGACTCTATCAATTCTACATTCGGGGTCATACTGAGTATACATTAAAAGGGCGGCTTTTTTTAATTTTTGGCTAAAACTCGCCAGAAAAAATTACGAAAAGGGGATTAAATAACGCAGATTCCCGCAACCAAGCGAAAGGGCAAAAAAGTTAAACAAATTTTTTACTTTTTAAAAGATGACATCACACAACCCTGAAAATTTTTCAAAAAGCTCCACTCGTTGAAGAAAAGGGATACAATTCTGTTACTGTTACGCCCTCGGTAGTCGATAATTTTAAAATAAAATCCATTAATTCCTGAATAACAAGTGAAGGTAAATCACTGAATGGATTATGTAGGGCATCATTATCACAAATTTCAATCCAATATAAATTTTTCAAAAGGTATGCAACTTTCCACTTGCAAATATCGTACAAAAAACAGGGGTTAAACATCTTTAAAAAACCCGTAAAATTCACCTGAAAGGGAATAAAAATGGATATTTTAAAATAAAAAAAAATTAACAAAAGTAATATAAAAAATATTTTTTAAAGTCAAATTTCCCTACTTTAAAATCAACAACGAAAAAATTATTTTAGCTATTTTTTATTAAATAGTTACAATTAATATAAAAAATTATATACATAGGACAGAATCACAACATTAAGTGGAATTATTTTTTAAAATTATTAAAAAGGGTATCGTATTTTTCTTTTTTAATTTTTAAAGCCCAACGGGAATCTTTCACGTAAAAAAAAAAAATTTTTTTAAAGGGTTTTAACACAAAGTACCCAAAGCTTTGGCTGTATTTGAAATTTTTTTAAAAAATTAAGTTTTAATCAATTAATTTTTATTAATTATAATTAAATTTTTATTTTTTCATCCCAAAAAATCCTGTATTTTAAAATTTCAGCTCAAACAAGTATATTTTTGTAACAGTTTCCTTAAAATAAAATTATTAAAAAAAAAATGACTCAGAAAATAAAGGAAAGGTAGGTTTTATTTTGAAAAATTTTTGAAAAATTTTTTAAAATTGGGAAAAAACAAAAAAACAACAAAAAATAAAAGACCCCCAAAAGGAAAACAAAAAAAAGCTTCCCAAAAATAAAAAATTTTCTCCAGCAAAAAAAAGAAATTTCGAAAGGCCCAGGACCTTTAACCAAAAATTTTTAAAACCTTTAAAAAACCTTCTTTTTTTTTTGGGAAAAAAGAAAACCTGTAAAAAAAAAGACAAAAAATTTTGGGGTTTTTAATTTTAAAAAAACCGGGGCCCCCGGCGGCCCAAAAAAAAAAAAAAAAAAATTTAAAATTTTAAAAATTTTTAAAAAATTGGAATGGAAGGGGGAAGAAAAATGAGTTTAAAATTCCCTCAAATTTCGAAAAAAAAGCCAAAAAAACCAAAATTTTTTTTAGGCCCCCCGAAAAAACCCCCCCCAGAACCCCCCAAACCCCAAACCTTTTTTTTTTTTTTATTTTGGAAATTAATTTAAAGGGAAAAAAATTTATTTATTTTGAAAAAATTCCCAAACGCTAATTTCCCAAAACCACAACAACCTTTTGCGAAAAATTCTAAAACAGCATTCGGGATTTTTTAAAAAGGGAAAAAATAAATTTTAAAGGGGAAAAATCTTAAAGGGAAAAAAAACATCTAAATTAGGATAAAATGCCAAAATTAAAAAAACAGTTAGGGTCGGAGGGGAAAAACCGCATGGCTTCATATGCACTTTTGGGATACCTCAATAAGGGGAAAATTTAACTTTAAGAACTACTCGGAAACTTGGATTCTGACACCAACTTTGAAGGATTTATGTGATTTTTCTCTTTTTGACTAAAGATAACATCCAAAGTTCCAAAAAAGTTATGAGATTAAAATCATTTGCTCATGGCTAACGAAATATGCTTTTAAAAGTCCTTTTTTCTAAAAAATTTTTGGTTTTTTTGGCATTAGAAATTTATAAAATAAGTTTTGACCCCTCATCTTTCTTTTAAAAGGTTCCCAAAAATTTTCTTTTCTTAAGGGAGTTTCCCTTTTCAGACCAAAAAAAAATCATTTATGTTTAAAATTTCTCTCCCTCATACTCTTATTGAATATTATTATATATAATATATTTTCAGTATTAAGTGCTCATAAATTACCCGAAAATCTTTCAGGGTTGTTAATTTTTGATCCCAAGATTAAATATTGAGAAACTATTGGAACTAATTTATAGAAGGCTATATTATAGATTATACATATACACTGGCCTCCAAAAGTTAAGGTAAAACTGGATTTTTTATTTAACTTGCAAATGAATGAATGTAAAAACAATAAATTTGGAGGAAATGTGCATTGAAGAGTTATTTATTTAATGTGTCATAGAAATTTACATAAGTTTAATGCAAAAATGAGTTACAAAACAAAAAACGTAATCTTGCCGGAAAAGTCTATTCTTGGAGGAAAAACAGTACTGTTATGTTTGTTGGTTTCAGAATGTTCTTTAGAACATCTGCATCAGAAGCGATCAAACATCATTTTATTAAGCATGACGTGACAACGTCATCTCACAACAGCAACAACACAAGCAATGATACATAGTTACAATACACAGTTAACACAAGTACACATTCACAGTTACAGTTATCATGACAAGTACACCCTATTTTTATGTGGTAAAATATCATAGAAATATTACAAAAAAGGATTCTAATAAGGAATGTGTCTACCCCTAATTTGAATACATTGGTGCTGTTAATTAAGTTGTAAGACACTAAAATGGGAAGCGAAGACCAGGCACGGAGTAAGCCTGGTTCCAGTTTTTGTAACGACCTTGGAGGAGGATTTAAAGCAGCAACCTATCTGTAAAGATAGCTCCAAAGATGTTCTATCGGAATCAGATCTGGAGAATGAGCTAACCATTCCTTTCGCTATATCCGTGACCCTCAAGGTAGTCCTTAACAACCTTATCTTGGTGAGAACGTGCATTATCATCCATCAGAATGAAATCGTTACCAATAACACCAACATCTGGTTTATGTTTTAAATATTTTTGGATTAATAAAGATTTTTTAACTGATAATTATAAGCAAATTGGATATAATTTACTGCTGAGCAGAGCAATTTTATCTACAGCAAACCATTTTCTCGATTTATCTTTGCAAAGGCGTTATATTGCATACAAAATCAAAGGAAGAGTTTACTTATAATCATCATGTAGTCAATAAAAACTTTCTATGCAATGTAATATCTGTTCTAAACAATAGAAGGGAAAGACATTTATAAAAACATTTTCTTATCATTAATTGCAGTGGCGATTTATCTATTGGGCTCTCAGGGGCCTGAATAAGCTGGACTTAACCAGATTTTCTGGTTATAAATTTCGATCCGCCAGTACAAAGAGAGCATGTAGATCAGTGAACCCCTCTTTATAGTCAAGACTTGTTCAGGCGGACCCCTTTTATAATCAAAACTTGCCCACGGACCCCCTTTTGAATTCCTATTATTAGAGCTCACATTCTTTATATATTTACAGCGGTCAAAATAAGTATTCGACATGCGAAGATTTCTGCATATATTGGATTCAAAAATAAAAACTGTATAAAAAAACAAAACAATTTTTATTGATTTTAAACCAAATATCATTAAGTATTAAATATAGCATCTTTTGCAATACATTAAAATGTAATAAGTTAACAAAATCACAATTATTTCATTCAAAGGCAATTAAGCAAACAAAAAAAAAATAGTATTCGACAAGACAAAAATAAATGAAAAATATACAAATTACACAAAACTAATATCTAGTTGCAATTCCTTTCCGATGGATGACTTCTCTTAAACGCTGTGGCATCGATTTAACCAAAATTTCTGTCACCTGTTGGTCAATTTTCGGCCATTCCTCTCAAAATACCTCCATTCGACGTTTGTTAGAAAAATGGCCTTTTTTTTTTCAATCTGCTCCGCAGGTGCTCAATTTTATTGAGGTCTGGACTTTGGTTGATTGTTTTTATAACTTTTGGGCAGTTGTATAGCAGCCAAAGCCTTGTATTGTGCGTGGAGTGTTTTGGGTTATTGTCTTAGTAAAATTGGTAGTCCTTCTTTATACCCAGTTTTTCAGTAGTAGCACTCAAATTTCTTTTGAAATTTGTATATAATACAGATGGTCCATTATGCCGCTATAATTACGACAATATTTCTTATTCCTGAAGCCGCCATACACCCCTGAATCATTATACCTCCTCCTCCATGCTATATTGTGGACACCATATTTCGTTCTTCCAAATCAGCATTACGTTTTCTGTACAAAACTTATTTTTGCCATCGCACCCAAAAAAATTAAATTTTCTCTCGTCTGCAAAAATTACATTGTGCCAGAATTCTACTGGTTTGTTTGCATATTTTCTAGCAAATTCTAGTCTTTGCACTCGGTTCTTTTTGGATATATATGGCTTCTTTCGAGCAGTTCTAGCCTTAAATCCATTATTATGCAGGTAATTTCTAACAGTTTTGGAGCGTAACATCAATGTCTAAGCAATCCTTGGTAACTTTTGCCAAATTTGATGCATTGGCTTTGTGTGGTCCTTTTTAATTTGATGTGCAAGCCATTGTTCCGCCGCTTGGGAAAGTTTTTTTGGTTGATCAGATATTGGTTTATTATCAGACGATTTTTGCTCTTAATACTTTTTAATTATACAATGCACACTTGTGTGTCTTGGCCTATTTACAATAGCTAAAATTTTGTTTTTAGATAAACCTTTTTAAAGTGCATTACGGTTAAATTTTTAATTTTCACTGACAACTCTTCTTGTTTTCGGCCCATCTAGCTCACTGCTTAAATAAAACTTTCTAAATATATATATATATTCTCAGAAATAGTCCAAACGCTTTGAATTACAAGAATTTGCAACCACACTTCAAGGTAATTTTGCTTCTCGGTATGAAAATTTACCAAAGCCTCCTATGTCGAATACTTATTTTGTCTGCCAAACTGCTTTTGAAAATTATAATATTGATTTAATTGCTTAGGTTTGTTTTTCTATATACAAAAACTTCTACAATAGAATCTGAACTGTTATATGCAACAAAAATAACGAAACATGGTCTCGTTGTTGTTGCGTAGTAAGGTGTTTAGAGCTAATGTTCGTAGAAATCGTTGTATGTCGAATACTTATTTTGACTGCTGTATTTATCTTGTTGGAATTTTCAATCGTTAATAAAATAATTTCTATTCATCCAATCAAGTTCAAATAAATTTTTTTAAAACTTGTAGTGGATGACACTTGATGTTAATAGATATTTTTCAAATATTAATTAAATTCTATTTTTTAATTTTAAATTTATTCCGCGTTATTTCTCTTGCAGTTAATTCCTGTACGATTTTTTTTTAACAAAGTAAGAATTGATGTTAAAAAATTTTTTTTAATATTACTTGTTAATGTCAAAACTTTCCGAAGGACACCCAAGGGGAGAATGCTACATAAATACAGAGTATAAAAATTACAAATTAAAATAAAAAATTTTGTTGAATTATTTATTGAAATTATAACTTTTGTTTTAAATAAAATGACCTAGGATGAACATGATGAGATGTTATGGGTGTATTTATGTCTGTCTTAATGTTTGTGAGTAGCAACCGCAAATCCCCACGAGCTCAAGTTTTTATATGGTTTCTTTTTCTTTAGTGATGTTTTTACGGCACTGAATCCCTGTTCTACCAAATTAGAAGACAAGAGAGGAGTAACAACTTCAGTACAATAACCTATAATGCAGGATATAAAATTGGGATCCGTTTTTGTAACCAGAATTTGTGGTATCCTTGTTCATACATTGGTTTAAGTCCATCATTTGTGGATATTTTAATAAAAGATGCTCCTGTATTAATGTGGATTCACCTGTCTTTTAAGATCTGAGTTAGTTCACGCGCTAAAGAGTTCAACACACATAAAATGAATTTTTATTTAAATTCTCTTAAAAATAAAAATAGATTAAATTTTTTTTATATATATATTAAACTTTGCGCGGACCCTCTGACTTTGTTCAGGGAACCCCCAAATCAATTTTAATTTTCCACGGACCCCCTGAATAACATCGGGGACTTCTGGGGGTCCGTAGGGACCACTTTGGGAACCAATGCTGTAGATTTTCTGCACCCAGAGCCCGAAATGAGCTTAAATTGGCACTGATTAATTGTCAAAGATAACCATATCCAATATAGAATGAATATCAGTCAAAGATGTAATTTTTGAGCAGTTACAAAATAAAAGAAAATATTGGATTTCAATATCTAAATTTAAATACAGAGTTTTACAATTTTCTGTTATCAATTATTTCTAATAATTTCTTAGATCTTGAACTGAATAATATCTTGGACATTGATACGGCACACTCTTTTCTTATAAGGCTCCTTTCCCATTTTTTTAAAATAAAAATATAAATATCCCAGAGACGAATTCACCTACTTGAAAAATGTTAATCAATATCCACTATAATAATTTCTCAGTGTAATTTCTTATTGATTATACATATTTGAAAACTACAAAAATTAAGAATTTTTATCAAAATGCTTGTATATCAGGTTGTTCCACAAAAAGTGCATTAATCATACGGAACAAAAATAAAATATACATACTTTCCCTGCAAGTTTTTTTCCCCCCTCGAAAATGTACACTAAGAGAATTTGGTACATTTTCATTAAAGCTCAAGCACATGCCTTTTTTTTGTCATGTTTCTTAAGATTATGATTCATGTGGTCACAGCCCTTTCTGAATGGGATCATCCTGTTTTTAAGATAGCCTGTCCTGTTGTACAATTGTAACAATATCAAAATTATAAAAATTCTTAAAAAAATTTCAATGGTAGTATTTAGTAACAATAAAATAATGCAGTCATGCAAAGTATGTCTCTTACACATGCAAATTGGTTAGGTATCTACAATGTAATCCTTGTATTAAAACCACAGGAAATTTAATTCAAGATTTCATTCCTATTTAAAATCAGTACCAAATACATTAAAGCAAATTTGTTCACTAGAAAAATATTAGACACAAACAAAATTAAAAGATTCAATTTATTATGTGCAAAACTATTAATATATTTTTCAGGTTCATTCTAGTGTTTTTCATAAATAAAAACAATGAAATTATCTTTTAATATAGATAGTATTTACAAAATTTGGTGGCTATTCCATTTTGTGGAAAAAAATATACAATCATGTCAGCTACAACCCTAATTTCATTCTAAATGACTAACATTTCTTTTTTACAAATCTAATAAAAAATGCAGAAAAAACAAAACAATAAGGGGTTGAGAGAAATAATGTGATGAGTCACAAGTACATGAATTTGATTTTTATAAACATTGCATTTCAAGGAATGCCAGGGATCTTGATGATAACCTTGTAATTTTAAATCTCGGTCAGTTGTCAAGGGCGACACCAGAGAGGCATTTTTCTCTTCGAAACTTCCACACCATAGCAACATGAGGACCTTGAGCTTTGATAGATTTAACATGCATCAAGCCTCCATTTATGGGTTTTCAGAGGCACTAAGATTCTACAAAGCCAGCCAAGAGTTCACAACCATAATCACTCAGGTATAAGCATTATGAAAGTATGCTAATTTGATTTTGGCTTTAGAAGAAAAATACTAAATTCAAAATATCAATAAAATGTTGAAAAAATTATGTACTTAATAATTAATGTTTGTAAACAGAGATAATTTAATTAATTAGAAATTCTTGATTCCAGTTTATAACTAATGCATTAATTAAGATTGTTTTTTTCTCATTATCTAGCTAGTTGCTTTGGTATATTCAGTATTTTCTGTTTCGTTCATTTTTCACTGCTTTATATTCCTTAAGATTTGTTTTCAATGAAAGGTAACAAAAACTTAAAAGGAACAAAGAAATATATAATGGTTAGAATCAAATGTATTAATTAAAAAAAACTGGCATTTATCTATTTCAGGGATCATGTAGTTGTCACCACCACGAATGTTGGCAATATTGGATTCATGTGGTTCCTTTAACTAATTAATAACAAAAAGCTAAATAAGATTAGGGAAAAATCTTTAATTTTACTAAAATGAAATCCAAAACACTTATGTCATTTGATATCAATAATCAGCACTTAAGAATTAGAATCACTGTAACCAAAATTGCACACAAGAATCATTTCTCTACAAACAGTGGCATAACAGGGAATATAGGCCCTCCCCCCCTGCAATGTCAGGTCTTGGGTCTCAAGCTGGATCTTACAAAGAATTACGTGCTTGGTGTCAGTCAGGCTTTGAGCCCCCCCCTTTACGATGTAGGGGTATATGTTACGCCACTGTCTTCACAAATACTTTTTTTTATCTCATGACAGGATTCATGTGGCACAAATTTTGCTGAAGTGACGCTAATACATAAGTACCCAATAATCTTATGGAACTTGTATATTTAATGTTTTAACTGAATATATGAAGTTATTTTTCTTATACCTGTGACTTGTTGAAAAAACTAGTTTCTGTGGATAAAAATATTTTATATTCAAAAGAAAACTGTGCTAGTGGTATCAATTTTGAAAATATAGATTTAAAAAATATGTATTTGATGATCAATGATGTTGAAGGCAGCATAGGTTGAATCATTTATCACAGAATTTGCACATTAGATATTCTGCATTGACTATTACAATAAGGTGATGAAATTTAAACACTGGTAAAGCTGAGCACCATTGACTCTTGGGGGGAGGAGAGACAGCAAAAATAGTATTGAAATATATTTTTTTAAAATTTCATCACATAAGTACATGTTACAAATATAATACTTTAAAAAAATTATGTATAGTTATTATACAAATAAAATAATACAATAGTATTATTTTATTCATTGGAATATTTCTCATTTGAGTGAATTTTTTAGTAGATTGTTGTCGTTGTTTACAAAGTCATGAAATTTTTCACAAGAATTTAAATTAGATTTCATACATAAAATGGCTTTCGAAGTCTCAACACTTAATTGTGATTTTTCATATATCCACACTTCATTTACCACAGAAAAAACATGTTCAGTCGCTGCATTAGTTTCTGGTAAGGATAGTCTGTATTTCCCAGTTTTTAGTGCATTATTATATCGAACATGGTTTGTTTTATAACGAGGAAATATTTCTAAGCAATTTTTCACTATTGTGAGTTTTGTTGATGCCCAAGTTTAACCTTTTCCTTATCAATATATATTTTGTTACTTACATATTATCACAACCTACTGGCGACATTATATAAAACAAGGCCCATTATTGCCAATTCAGTGCATATGACGCATGCAAAATTGAGGTTGCCAACTTGGCAGAGTTATCTTGAAAGTTGGCGATTGTTGCTATAATACATACCTATATTTCTTAATAATGATACATCATTAAAAAATCATTTTTAGAAATATAACTATATGGAAAATTTTGAGTAATATGATCGAATGATTTTTGTACATCATTCCAATCAAGTTCTTGTTTTAACATAACCCAACGATGATGATGATGTCGAATCCATGACGGGACCAAATCAAATAGTACCATGGGCCCAGATTACTGTTCTGGCAATCTTTCAATATTGTCCACATGGAGATTTGTTTGACGAAAAGAGTAGTTTTCTGTAGAGCAGCAAGAATAGTTGGACAGTCAAAAATATGAGCAGGTGTCAACTCTGTATCTAAACAGTTATCACAATTCCTATAAAGATCTTCCACCATCCGTATCAAATTTCATTCCTCTGTAATGACCTGTTCTTAGCCTAGCAATGTAACCCAATGAAAATGTTCAATAACATAGTAACCACTCTTCTAAAAAATCTATACAGTTAACATTATAAAATTAACAAAAATATAAAACTCATTTACTGCTATCAAACCAATATCTGATTTCGACATTTTGGGTATATCATTAGCTTACCTACCAAATTTTATTATATAAAGACTGCTATGTGACTATAAACATTATACTGTGAACTGTGGTGACTAAAAAAAAATATGTGCATCAGCCAGAATATTGTCAAATAAAAACATCTCCAAGTATCAAAGCCTAAAGTTATAATTTTTGCCCACAGATATTGGTTTGCCAATGACAATATTCAACGAAATAGCCACTGAAAACCGTATATTCCCTTCACATTTTCCAGCTGTTTCCTAACTTGTTGTGCATTTTTTCCAAAAATTGGTACATTTTAAACACCCAGGCACAAATTGTTAGAAACTGGGACTGTCCCACCAAAAGCAAAATATCTGGTCACCTTATATTACAACCAAATTAAAGTCTGATACAGGAAAAAGGCACAAAATAGTTATAAGGATCATGAAGCCAAACACAGCAAAATGTCAAATTTTTTCCCATCAGGTATTTGAGAAATTTGGTTATCAAATTATCTTTAAAGGGGGGGTTTGGGGAAACCCTTTTGGTCGGGGGAAATTTACAAAAAAAAGTGCTGTTAGTATTATTATTCAATTCTTAAGATATGGAATTGGACAGGATTCCACCACACTAAAATTGCCTTTTAATGTACTTCATGCAAAATAATCTTCAATTAGTTTTAGCTAAAAAATTTGCAATACTATCTTGTAGACTATAAGAAAATATTGCCACCAAAAGGCTCGACTTCAAATGAAGTAATATTTTCATGGCATAAGTTATAACAGCTTTATTTTGGGCATTTTCAATTTTTTGTTCAAGTGTAGTATAGGGGGCAACTTTGTCCATTTTTTTTGGCTAAAAAAGTAAGCAAGGGTTTTAATTTTTTATTTTATAAGAATTTGATATCTCACCAAAAATGAAGATAAAAAACCCAAATCCAAGAAAAATAGCCAAATCTGGGAAATGGCCCCCCCCACCCCACACGAACCCAATTATTTTACCTATGTTCAAGATCAATTGGATATGAAAACAGCAAAATTGCTTCCTACAAACAAAGATAAAAGAAATGTAGGGAAAATATTAGTCACCAATCAAGTTGGAAGATCACTATATCTGTACAAATGTTATGGACAATCAATTTTAAAATTTAGTGTTCCTTTTTTGTCCCCCGGATTTTAAAATTTTTTCATGAAATGTGTGAGAAAATTTAAATTTTTAAACGTCACATTTTTGATGGGGCGAGGGGCTAATGGTGACACGTCTCGTAATTTTGGACCACGGAGAAGTGACGAGGACGACACCCCCCTTTAACCCCCTTTTCCCCAGACTTTTCCCACTATTAGGAAAACGGGGATCCCAAAAAAAATTTTTGAGATACTTTTTACAACAAAACCTAAACCCCGGGTATTTTTTCCCCAAAAAAGTAAATAAGGGAAAGGGAAAAGAGAATAAGTTCTTTGAAAATGAAAAAGGAAAGTTCAGTTCACTTTATAAAAAAGAAGAGATTTTTCCACCTCTAACAACGATATCACAATAAACATGAAATATTAAAAACATAATAATTACTATAGCTGTTATGGAAAACAATGGATAAAAATTAACTTTAAAATTGCTTTTCCCAAATTTACGTTTGGTAAAATTTTAATTTAAAAGAAAAAATTTTAAAAATCCCCAAAAAGGGATAAAACCCTTTTTAATCAATCAACACAACATAATACGCAGAGATCTTGAGAAAATAATAGAAGGATGGGAAGGAGAAGCATTTGAGAGATGCCATTCTAAGGAGAATAAAAGAACCTAATAAGCAAGTGATTAGCGTTTCTGTAGAAGATAAAACACTTTTTAATATTTATAAAAGTAACGAAATATTTTAAAAAGTGTTGAACAGTATTAAATTTATTCAGGATTTTTATGGAAATGATACATTTAAAGTCCATTGTTGATGAACCTGTTTGTTTGCCACAGAACCCAATCAATCAATCAATTGAACTGCTGTTAGTAAACAATGGTTGAGTCCGATTCAGATTTCGATGAGTTAGATTGGTCTTTAAAAAAACGAAAACACTTGAACAAAAATCATCATGAAACTGAAAAAGAAATTAACATGGGAGAGAATGTTAATGATATTAGCATATCTGTAGCCGAAAAAAATAAGGTCTGAAGACTTTTTAAATTTTGCTAATTTTTGGTTGTCGAGTGATGCTTAATTTTTTTAATCCTCAAATTTGTCAATTTTCTTTTTAGAAATTTGAAGAGTTAAAAAAGAAATCTGAACAAATACGAACCATCAGTGCCCGTCGACAGATAATAACTGAAAAAAGAAGAGCTAAAAGATTAATTAAAAAAGCATTGAGAGATCCATTTGTTAAAGAATTAGTCCACAAAGAACAAAACAACTCGGTTAGGTAGGAATTGGCATCTATTAATTTATTTGAATAATTTTTAAATTATATTTTTACTCATATGTTAAATATATGTTCTAGTGTACATTTTGATTTATAACCAATTTGGTGAATTATTGCCTTCATACTGGATGTATGTAAGCAGTGAATCTTAACAATGTATATCTAGTGATGATATATTTCCATCAAGTTACGGCTTTTTGTCCTAATATAACTGAATATCTACCATGTAGAGGGACTGATGTGTGTTAAATCAATCGAGGCTCAAAATCACCCTGTTGGTATGGAGTCGGAAGTGCCAGCTAGTATGTAAGTCATCCTCGCCACTTGACAGGGCTCAAAATTATGAGGACCATTACCAATACCCCTCTAGTTTCTGAGAAATACTACATAAATTAATATGAAATAAAAAGTATCAAGTTGTGGGTTTGAGCCCTAATGCTATTAAAGACACACCTTGTAGTGAAGTTGATGTGTGTTAAATCTCAAAGTTCTCATGTTAGATGGTGTAGAAGTTTGAGAGTAAGATGCCAATTTATGTTACATTCCTGTAACTTGATTGTGGCTCAAATATATGAGGTCTGTCAGCATTGACCTTTGTGTTGCTTCAAAATTCAACATTAATAATCAATGAATCTGATGACAATTCCTAGAAGAATTATTTGTTGATTTTTATAATGAGAAAGATAAAACCACAAATTAGTATTTAACTTTGCTAATAAACATCTTATATCTTTTATCATTATCTTGATATCAATTGGATATGTTATTCTATCAATGAATTTTATTAATTAATTATTAAATTAATTTCTATTGGGATCTAGGTTGAATTGACTACTTTTGATTAACTTTTACTTTTACATATAAATACATAATTATGAAAAAAGGAAATTTCTTAAAACATTTTTAGTGTCTTATATACTATCATTGTCTTAGTGAAAGTCACTTGATAATTATGGCAGTTATATGTAACTTTATATCAAAAATATTATTATAACAGGATGCTGTTTGAATCTGAAGCTTTGAACAAGATGAATTACATACTTTTGCTTTATTAAATTTTAAATTTAAGGTTAGTTAAGAGATGAAAAATAATTTTGTTTTTATATATTTTTGTTTATATTTTCATTACCTTTTTTTTCTTAAATAGCTTCCAAATTATTTTTTTCTTTAAAAATTTATTGAAATGCTTTAAATTTGAAAGGTTTTTAAGATGCCTGTCCTCTCCACCTCACTTTTGAATTTCAACTTGTCCTCCCATGTGTCTTTTTGTTTACTTTTTTAAAACTTGTATCCTGCTCAGTTTTGGATTTAAAACAAATTCTGTTTTAAATGTTAAATTTTGAAGAAATTTTTGCTTTGTCTCAAAGTAGTATAATCTTGTTTTTCATAATTATTTTCATCATTAATTTTGCATGATCTAAGTTTAGAGTTTTTAAATCTGTTTTGTTGGTTTTGTCTTAATTATAGATTTAAAAAAATCATAAGTAAAGATTATTGTATTAATTTTACTAAATTTTATTAGACTACAGTTTGTATATTAAAAAAAATTAGTTTAATTAATGAAATTGGTTATTTTTTTTTCTTTCTTTTATCAAGTGATTTCTGCAGAAATTATGAAAGTAAATGCTTTCATTCTAATTTCTAATGTTGATCTGAAATAACCAAGTCTCTTCCATCCTTTTGACACTTTTCCATACTAATCATAATTATAATTTAGAAAAGAAAAAATACTCCATCAGAAAATCCATTAGCGTGATAGCGTATACCTTTTCAACATGAGAAATTCATCAAAATTTGCTGGCAAAAGTATTAAAACTCTAGGTATAAAAATGATAGCTTTTAAAATATAAAAAGAAATGTGCATAGAAAAAATTATATTTCTGCATATACCAAAGTACTGTTTATTTAAAAGAAATGACATACTTAATGAACTTTAAGGGTTGAAGTTCTAAAATTATACTATTTTTTTCTAAAGCTTGGAAAAAAAATCTCGAAAAAATAGCTTCAAAACATAAGAACATTGCATACTTGCATTTCATGTTTCTTTGTAAAAAAGGGGGTGCGCGTTATACAGCGAATATCCCAAGAAATTAAAAATTGCAGCTTGAAAGTAGGTGCATGTTATATGCCGGATTTTACGGTACTTAAATTGTTGACATCCATTTTTCCCCAGAAATTAAATTCATTATATTCTGAACTATCCTATTTTTTCATTGTTATGATTGTGTTTACTGAAATCTTCCTTATGGTTTTTATTTTAAATTAAATGGAGTAAACATAATATCGCCAACAGTTTTAGTAAATTTTTGTTTTTACTTGTAAATTTTCATTTTAAAAATTACTGCTTAAAAGTTGTATAAGTTTACTATAAAGTATTAATATCTGCATAATTTTTCTTACTTTAATTTCTCATTGCTCATCATCAAGTTTTTATTTTATGTATTATTTTACAGTGAAGAATCTACAGAAAAAAAAGAAGAAAAAGAATGGAAAGGAATCAAACCTTATCTAACCATAAACAGCCATTTACAAGGTCCAGTGTCTCATGGAGAATGGGGACCAAAGGTATCAGATTTAACTTTTTTTAATATTAAAACAATAAAAAATACTTTATGTAAGAAAAATCCCTACAAAAGCATTTTGTAAGATCTGCCCAATTGCCACAAAAATTGATAGAAATTATGCTTAGTAAAAGAAAAATTATGACTTTAGGTCTTTTTCTTCATTCTAGAATTTGATCATTGGTAAATGAAGAAGCCAATAAAACATTGTTCCAATTCTCATGAAAGCTGTCACCTTTCATTGCATTGACTGATAAAAATTTCTGAACAATGTCCTGTAAAATTTCTTGCCATATTGTATACTGTTGCCATCTTAATCCTCAGTGATGAGCTTGTATTGCTCAAATAATCAAACACAGGCACAGCTGAAGATATCTAGGGCAGCATAGGGAACCTATCTTTACTATTTAATATCACAAAGGTCCTCTAATTCGCATTATTGTCTGTAGTATCATTTCGCATTATTGTCTGTAGTATCATTGATAGTAGGACTACTTTGTTTAAAAATGGCACTCTGTACACAGAGAAAATTTTCAACTTATTGTGTTGCTGTTCTTTTTGTCTGAAACTTACTGTAATGTTAGCAAGACAATGCAAGGTTTGTACATCATACATCTTACTGTGAATTGTTTTCCAGTGTGCTGATTGCTTCCATAATTAAAGAGATCCCTTGATCTCTCCTCATGTAGAAAACATTTGGATTTGATGGGAAGGCACTTTTAACTATTCTGGAATGTTACCAGTTTAATTTGACAGTTGGAAACAATTTGGGAAATTTATCGGTGTATATTGATTTCTGCATTTTGTTATGACCACTCTCTGGAATAAAGCCGAATTGTTTTGAAATTGTAATTTTTCTTTCCTCTGTGTGTTAATACTGTGTACCCATTCTTGTAGTAGTTGAACATATCCTTCATAGTTCAGTAACTGTAGTCTTGGAGTGTATATTTTGGAAATCTATTTATTTTTAATGCGTTATTTATTTTTAATTTCCATTTATTTTCTTTAAGATTTTTAAATATATCCTTTTTATAGAGGTTGAATTATTATTATTGTTTTTGTATTTTTCTACTGGTACTAGAGTAATTTTTGAATTATAATTTGTCATTATATTTTCTTTACTTATAAAAACAGACCATTGTTAATTGGAGTTATTAAAAATTCTTGTACAGTTTTTATTTATAATAATCCTATCCTAAAAACTAATACTTTGCTTTTTTTCAATGATGACAAAGTTTGAATTACTATGAACATGTTCTTGTTTTAATGGTAAATAAAAAAAAATCACCTGTTATTTTTAGTGCTGCTTTTTACAGAAAGTTAAATTTTTCTGGAATTAAATTTATTTATTTTGTTATTGAAAGAAAATAGTAGCTCAAGAAATTTTTCAATACCATCAGTATCTATCAATTAAAATCTGATTCCCAATTGGCGGATTATCATTAAATTAGTTTTAATTGTATGGTCAGGGTTTTGGCAATAAAAGCAATTTAAATAGCGGTGATATATGTAGGTTGAGCATGGTGGGGTTAACACTCTTAGTTCCTTCCAAACCTTTCTATCTCCCCTCTTTCGCATTCCTATTTAAACTTGTTTTTAATGAAAATGTAATATTTAAAAATTAAAATAAAACCCGGCGAAAATTAATAAAAAGAAAAAGTACTTTGATATGAAAAAAATTACAAATATAATATAAAATAAAGATTGATGAAAAAATCTTGACTTAGAAAAAAATTTTGTGATGGGAGTTGGCAGGGGATGTTTAGTCAATTTGGTTGCAGAAAAGGAGTCCGAGTTAAATAGATAAAACATTTAGATATTAAAGTTAAAATGAGTAGGTATTGAGTGGAGCTTCTGTGAAAGGCTGATTAGAAAGGTCAGCTATTTTTGCATTTAAGTTTAGGTGAGTATAAGATATATTAGTTAACAGAAGACATTTTAGTTTGCAGGAATTTTTTAATGTATCGAACATTGCATTTTAGAAAATAGGTTTTCATATGCAAAATTACACGTTCAATGAGAAAAACAAAGAAGCATGAAAATGAGTAAATGTAAATGACATCCAATAAAATATGCCCAGATATAATGAATAAGTATAAATAAATTTCAGTATTCTAGTTTTTGTAGTATTTTTATACTATTATTTTTCAATCAGTTTCTAATGATTTGGTTTTGATTTTCGCATTCATCAAAAACTTTTTTTTGAAATATATTAGTATATCTATATAAGTAAAATTAATTTTTAAATAATGAAAGTAACTGATAAAATAGTTTATTTAAAATTCATTTTTTTTATTCATTTAAAATTCAATCATTTAAATAAATATTTAATGCTCAGATGATATTGTAATAAAAAGATAAATTATTTTACTTACTTTCCTTTTTAGAGTGAAGTTGAAAGCCTAATTGATGATGCTATTGCTGAAGGAGATTTTGAAAAGGCTGAACTTTTAAGTGATACATTGGCAAATCGTGAAGTAATTTTTCCCCTGATTTTGTATTATTTTAATTAGTAACTTTTTGTATCATATGTACTAATTGGTCCTTAAAACTAAGAACAGTAGAAATCTAGCTGCTAGTGGGGTTAAAAATCGGGTTCAAAAAATTTTGGCTTAAAGCGGAGGAGAGGGTTTTTTTAAATAGGGGATTTTAAAAAACTATATTCATTGTATTACCCAAACTTTTTTTTGGGAAGGGGAAAAAAAAAAGGGAGCATTCCTTCCCAAAAAAAGCAAATTTTTTTTTTGATGAATCTTTTCTAATCTCCCCCCTTCTTTTCTTTATTGATGGTAGCAGCATTAATTTGCTTAAGCATGATTGTAGGTTTTTTTAAAATTCACTTGTGCAAAGTACTGGACAAATATCTTTGAGCAGCAACCTTTTGTTTTTAACATACATTAATTTTTTAAAAAAGTTTTTAGACTTATGATTTTATTTTATTTTTGACAACAATTTGAGAAGGAAATTTAAAAAAAGTCCATTTATTTCAGATAAATTGGCTGTTTTTGATTGAAATTCACATTTAAAAGGAAAAAAAATGGATATTATTTATAAAAAAAAGCAAGTGCAGATGAGAGTTGTTTGCATGTTGGTAATCGAAAAAATACTAGGCATCCACCAGCAATTGCTTGAAATTTTTAACTTCATGTTGAAGTTTTTTATTTTTATGTATTTTTTTATTCCAAATATTAAAACAAATATATATTTTAATTCTTTCTTAAATTTTATTATCTCTTTAATTTTTATTGGAGTTAAAACTCCTTAAGAATCGATTTTCATATAAAGCCTCCAGTATGAAAATATTATGAGGAGTGGAATTTAAAAAAAAGAGCATTAACAAAAAAGTGTTACGGCACTTCTGCTAAATCTCTGTCTGAAGAAAAAAAGGAAGTTTTTTTTTTTTTTCGTTTTTAAAATTGGGATCGTTTTTTTCTTACCGAAATCAGACTAAAAATACATAATCGGCGAGATCATTTTTATCGCCACGATACGGTATAATTTTTTTTACAAAATAATGATATTTCCTTTTTTTTTTACGATTGTTTTTAAAAGGAGACAATACTGGTGTGTTTTTATGAAAGGAATTTTTCAATCATTCTGTACGGACTTCTTATCATTGTAATGAATCGATATTCTATACAAAAAAAGTTCATACTTTGGTTTTTTAGAATCAAGGATTTAAAATATAAAATGCCAAAAACTTTTTTTTAAAACCATTTTTTAAAAAATTTCAAAATTCTAATTAAACATTTAATAATTTCGTCATTTATAAAAGTAATCACATTAAACTTTTTTTTTTGTTCATCAAACATTAATATCCATGTTCTGTCCAAAGCTTGAAATAATTGCTTAAAAATTACGGATTATAAAAAAGTTTTTGTGTTTTTCATCTAATACCCTTTTTACAAGAATTCATTTGTGCAGTATTTATTTATTTATTTTTTCCTTTTTGTGTAAAAATTACCATTGTTTGGTATCGATGTGTGAAATTTGGAAAGCATAATTTAAAAATTAAGCCCTCAAAAAAATTAAAACTTAAAAAAAAAATGCAAACTGTTGACATCACTGTCGTTTCGTCTACTGGCATCAAAAACCAGTCTTTGAGCTAAGCAACTTTCTTGTGACTGACTTAAACTCCATTCCACCTTAACTTGGCAGTCCAAATCACATCTGCTGCTGGGTTACACAAGAAGATGAGGTTAACTATAACAAATAAAATCACCAATTTTGGCAAGTAAAAAAAATTGCGTGTGAAAAATTTATTTTTGAAAATAATTGAAAGAAACAATGGAAGGAACCGAATGTTGAAGCGTTTCTATAATTTTGAATGTTTTTCTTAAATGGTGAATGTAAGTAATGACGATTTGAAATTCATTTTATTATATTAAATTCTAAGAGCATTTGTAATTATATTTATATATATAATAATGAATGTGAACTTTAGCATATACAGAAAGTGGTTCTAACTACTAAAGAAACAGTATCATGTGCTTTCACTTATACTTGGCGGCGATTTCAATACTAATTTCGATAAAGGTGAAGGATTGAGATTAGTACAATTAAAATCATAGCTTAATTTGGTTTTTGTTTCTAGTGATTAGTTATGGTACAACCATTGATGCGATGCTTTCACAATTCATAAATCTACGATATTCACGTGTCATACTTTAGTTACCACAAGCCTCTTGTCAAAGTGGTTAATAATGGCAAAAGTATTAATGTAATTAATATTCAAAGTGATAGATAGTGAATTAAATCAACCTTCTTAACAATGTACTATGAGTAACATATGTTTATGTAACATAATTGATATGTATTATTATATATATATATTATTTTACCGAATCAATATGAAAAATTGGAATAGAAAAAAGAAAACATGCATGGTTTAAGTTTTTTTTTTATCTTTATTTACCCTGTTTGCCTGCTATATAATCAAAAGAAAAACATCTTAAGGGAAAAACCCAGTGAATCAGGCCCAAAACACAAGTTTTTGGATCCTTTTTTAGATGACCCCGAAAATATTTTTAAAATTAGCATATTTAACAACTGACTTTGCTGTTTTATTTACCAAATCATTTTTTTCTTAGAGTTTAATTTGTAGTTTGACTCTTAATCGTACAAAATATTATTTTAAAAATGATCCTTCATTAAAAACTTTTTCGTTTCATTCTTACAGTGAATGGGTATACAAGCTAATTAAAAATTTAAATGTTTTTTTTTTACTCTTAAAATAAAAAATAAATTTTGAAATATTTTTAAACATATTTTCAGTTTTTGAAATAATTATATATATTTGAAGCAATTTGGCTGTTATATTGTTCTGTTGTAAATTTATAATTTAACTATTATTATATGTGCTTACTTCTGATTGGTTAAATCACATTGAAAAAAAAAATATTTTTTACCATGTGGTATAATATAAAACTTTAGA
This sequence comes from Trichonephila inaurata madagascariensis, assembly GCA_019973955.1. NCBI lineage: Eukaryota > Metazoa > Arthropoda > Arachnida > Araneae > Nephilidae > Trichonephila > Trichonephila inaurata. The sequence continues at coordinate 654,636 of BMAV01002826.1, forward strand.
ACTATGTAACAAAAAAAAATAAGGAAATATATTAACAAAATAAAAATAATAAATTTAAGAATAAAGCTTACACATTCCATTCCTTTTTGGAACATATTTACTTGGTCAAATTTTAGAACTTAAATATGGCTTACCTTAATATAAATGGTCAATATAGAGAATTTACAAATGTTATCGAAATAGAGAAGCTGGTCATTCATTGAATATTAGATAATATATCTTTGGATTATGAAAAGTAGACCAATGATGAGGTTCTAATGTGCTTGTATTATATACAACATGAAGTAGGAAAATAATATTAGTATACAAATTACCAGACTATAACATTTACATCAAAAGATTATAGTCAACTTTGCTAATGTAGAAAAAAATTATTTTGAATAATTCTTTTCAGTTTTATGCAGCATAGAAAATTTAATGATTATTTGGTTTTTAAAATTTAACTAATATGTTGTTAACTAAAAAAAAACGTCTCTGTTTAAAAGAAAATTATTATTTAACATCTAATAATAATTTCTCTTACAATGAGAAATGTTTTAAAATATGCAACTTTCTTTAAAGTTTGCTGGAAAAATTTGTAAAGCATATGCTGCAAAGAGACAACATGAAAACAACAAAGAACAAGAAGCTGTAGCAAAAGCACAAAGGATGAAAAAGATACGATGGACGTAAGTAATAATTTTATTCATTACAAAAGTCATATAACTTAATAGATACATTTATTTTAACAATATCTATTTTAGTCAAATATTCAGATATAAAAAGTTCTAGAACACATTTTTTCTACTCTTAATTAACACAATTATGTACCAATTTAACAGATAACTTGAAATTTTGTTACACAGATAACAGAAAAATTGGAAGATTTTTAAAAATGTTTTTGTGTTTTAAAAGTAATTCTAAAATGTCTGTGTTTTGTTTAACAATAAATTTTGTTTTATATGGTGTTAGATTTTGGAGTTAATAAATAGTTAGAAAACATTTAAAATTTGCTCTTTGTATATTAGATTTACCAGAAAACTCTGTCTCATTATCTTATTTCAAGTTTCAACATACATGCACATATTCATTTGAGATATTTATGACTGTCTCTTGTACATTAACTGAAAGTATATATATGTATAAAGTGTCATTATTAAGTGATATGTTATCATGTAAACATGGCTACTGAAATGAAGTATTTATGATACTGTGTTATCTATGAATTGTAACAATGGAGAAATGATACAGCAGAGTGTTGAAAATTAATGAAAGTTTTTTTAAAAGATGCAATTTCAGATAAAATGTGTAGGCAATTAGTTTCAAAAATTTGAAGCAGGTGATTTCGATCTTAATGATAAGACACATTCTGGGTGGCCATCTTTTTGCAACACAGATTGCTTAAAAATCCAGCTGAGCTCAATAAACTGTTTTGGGCCATATTTAGAAACTAGGATTGGTATATAAATTTTGTAAATGAATGCTTCACAAATTAAAGAAAAGAGGCTTACAATGCTCAATAAAGGAAGTACATCATCCTGCATCAAAATAATGCAATACAACATGCTGCTTTAACAAGTCACCAGAAAATTATAGAGCTGAACGGAAATTTTAGCCTCATCCAACCAATCTAACATCCTCAAGTTATCATTTCTCTTTGTAAAATATTTTTAAGGGAAAAAAATCCAAAACTGATCAGATGTGAACCAAGTTTTACTTATTTAAGTACAAAATATTTTTAAAAATGGTATTTACAAATTTACTATAATGCTTGCAAGTCATAAGTAATGATAAAAATTATATTTTACTATAAAAATGTCAGAAATGATTATTAGTTCTATTAATATTGTCATTAGATATTATTTTGAGGCCTAGTGGTAACGTATCATGCTTCCACACCACTGGTCCGGGGTTCTATCCTTAGGTAAGCAAGGTCAACTCTGCCTTTTATCATTTCAGTGGGTCGATAACTTACCTATCTTACTTGGGGACTAAACACTAGGGTTTTTTTTCAGACTGACCACCTGATCGGGACATCTGCTCATGCACCTCAGTGCCCAATGGTCACTTATACTGAGATGGGCACAGTAAACCTTGGCCCTAATGGGCTGTTGCGCCACTGAGTTTAGTTTAGATATTTTATTATATTAAAATATTTTTAATGTTTTCTCTGTAGATAATAATTCTTAATCAGTTTTCCTTTTTGAAATAAAAAAAGAAATCTATATTTTGTCTGTACTTGGAAACAACTACTGAACATTCATTATTTTTGCATAGCTTTTCTCTCTTTTGATATGCATCCTTAACATTCAGTCACCCAATTTGTTTATGAGGACTTTAAGAAAATTGTAACAGCCTTGATAATGTAATCAAGTAACTTTAGGGGCAGTTACAAGCAAAAATGTATAACTGTTATAGCCTTTTCATTGAATATTAATTAAATCATGCAGTAACAATGTGTAGTATAAAAAAATCAACATTCATTGGTGAGAAATGTTCATAAAATTTACATTATCCTCGATCATTTAAATCAGTAGCCCAAATACTTATTTTGAATATGATTTTATTATAATAAATAGTATTAAAATTTTTGCTTAGTTTTACATATTTTTTCAAATTTTTAAAAATACTTCCGAATTTTCTTTTAGATTTGATGCAAAAGCCAGATGGGAACTGAAAGGACATATGTGAATAAAATAGAAAAATTTGTAAAAAGTGTACAAAGTATTTAAGTCACATTTTTTTTTAATCCAAAAAGTATTGTAATAAATTTATTGAGAAGTAATTATTAAACAAAAGCCTATATTTCATTTTTAAAATGGCTCCAAGAATTCGACAGTTTACAGTTAGCACCAGACCTAAATCAGTTTCAGATGATAAAGATGACATTTGATTTGTTACGTAACTTCAGCATGAGTAATGGGCCTCACAATTTTCTTGCAAAGACTTTCAACAAGTGCAAACCTGACATTACTGTTAAAATCCATTTGTAAGATTATGAGAAAAAGTGGTGGAGTTGTAGAACTGAGAATGCATCAATTCAAATAAAGGAAGCTTAACTGATTTTCTTCCATAAAAATAGCAATATTGGTGGTAAAGAAAATGTTGAACTGGTATTTTTTATGATCTAAACTTTCCAGTTTATGAAAAATCCTAAAATTGGTACTTAGACATTAAATGGCCTCCATATTTTCATCTACTTGTTTCCAAGGTAATGAATTTTTAAAAATAGTCAAAAACGTTGTAAATGATTGTTATTTTTCATAACTTTTAAATTTTCTATTCCTTTTGTAACATGTTTCATACGTATTTCTGTAAGCTCTATGTGATACTTTCTGGTACACAAGGAATTGTAGCTGTTTTCAGTTTAAAAAAATTACACAAAAGTTAATTTGTATAAAAATTGTTTTATTTTATTATCATACAAAACTTAGAACCTTCTGGTATTTCCTACAGGCCCTGTACTGCTTAATCCTCTTGTTCACCCCACAGTGAAATGTCATGGGACTAACTTTATCGCAAATTTTGTTTAAAAGACACATTAATACCGTTATCAGCCAGTAAAATGTTAAGAATATTACATAAGTATTTGAATTCATTAAGAGAAAAACAATTCCTTCAGATTAAGATCATAATCTATAACAATCTATGTATTTGAAATTGAATAATATATTTCAAAATTTGAACCTAAATTTTAGGTCAATAATAAATACTCAAGTTCTGAGCCATTTTGTTCATCTTCCTGTTCTCAGTTAAGAACCAATTGCTAAACAAGCACTTTGTAAAACAAGTCTTACATGGAGAACAAATGAGTCTGAACAATGGGGGCGCGATGGTCACCTCCTGTTACTGTATATGTGCAGTGTTTTGTTTCGGCCATTCTGACTTCATTCACCGAACTTTATAATCAGAGGTTGTACATTGAAACAAGCTTTCGTCTCTAATTCTGACTTGCAACTCAAGTGAATAAAAAATAAACTAGTGATGGTTTATATTACAAAAAATTCATATGTTCCACTTATGTCTCAAGGTGTACCAATGTATCTAAAAATATTTCCATTCTAAAAACTCTCATACTGTTGTTTTTCTTAGTTTTATTAATACTAGTTTACTTTCACCTCAAAACAGAAATTTTATATGTACTTAAAAGAAAGAAAGAAAAAATTATATTGCCATATGAGTCAATAAATGACGCTGAAGATGTACTTTTTGTATAAAAGTTTTTGAACACATTTGACATTTATATGGTTTATGTCCTAAATGAATAGCTTCATGATTTTTCATATGAGTAGATTGATGAGTAGTATAGTCACAAAAACTGCAACAATGTAATTTCCTAGAAATTTTGCCACGAAGTTCTCTTCTTAGACCTAAAAATTGTAAAAATAAATTATGAAAACAAATTTTAGAAATGTATTGATTGAAAATAGTCAAGGAAAATTAAAAATTTAGAGTAGAAATAAATTTTTAATAGATTTCAATATTTTAATTATTTACACAATGCCTACTATTAATACAATAAAGAAATATATGAAATCCTTTTACAACACAAAACTGAAATTTAATTCAAATGCTATAAAAATTTGAGATAAAAAAATTGTAAATTATTGTTCTGACTTAAATTAACATTCTGAATTTGTAATTTCAATATCTGTCTTTAAGATTTATTCATTGTGAACATCTAAATATGTATAAAGCTAAAATAATATGTGCTACATTAATAAAATATGAATATATAACTCAAAATTGCCCAATCTAGTGAACTTTTTGTTTTTTTTATTTGCAAATAGTCCCAACATTTAATGCAAGAACAATAGTTTATTACTTTAACAATTATTTTAAATTGTATAACACCAATTGCATAATTATGAAGAATTTTATTATATGCGAGTAAAAAAATATGTTCTTTATACAAGCACTGATTCTGTATAACAGTAACCTTTAAATATATATATATATTTGAATATTTAAAACCTGTTTTTTTAATTATCATTATTGTGCTTTAATACAGAGAAAATAAACAGTTACTCAGTAAAACAGAGATGTAAATTACTTTATTGTAATAAAAATGATTTCATATAAATAATTACTCTTCATCCTTTATACTGGAAATTTAAATAAGATGTGTTTCTACTGAGAAAAAAAAATAGCTTTATGAAGAAATATGTTTTTAAAAAGTAATTTTTAATAATAAATATTAACTATTATATCAAAATAAAACACAAAACTTTTTGTCTTAAATGTTCTGAAAAATTGTATAGAGGAAAATAAAAATGATTTTGAATAATATTACACTTTTTTAATGTTATTCCATATATAATTAATATCAGGCTTTCGTGCATCAATTTTATCAAGTAAAGCAAGCATATATATATAAATTTTAAGAGAAAATGAGAATTCATTTCATAAAAGACACAAAATATAAATAATTACTCTTCATCCTTTATACTGGAAATTTAAATAAGATGTGTTTCTACTGAGAAAAAATAGCTTTATGAAGGAATGTTTTTAAAAAGTAATTTTTAATAATAAATATTAACTATTATATCAAAATAAAACACAAAACTTTTTGTCTTAAATGTTCTACAAAATTTAAAAAGAAAAACTTGTACAGAGGAAAATAAAAATGATTTTGAATAATATTACACTTTTTTAATGTTATTCCATATATAATTAATATCAGGCTTTCGTGCATCAATTTTATCAAGTAAAGCAAGCATATATATATATAACTTTTAAGAGAAAATGAGATTTCATTTCATAAAAGACACAAATTATGCGTTAATAAATGACGTTGAAGATGGATCTTTTGTACAAAAGTTTTTGAACACACTTCACACTTAAAAGGTCTGTAGCCTAAATGAATTGCTTCATGATTTTTTAAATTAGTTGATTTATAAGAAGCATAATCACAAAATCCACAGTAGAACATTTTTCTAGACGCATGTGTGAGAGATAAAATTTCTCTTCTTTTTCCTAAAAAGAAAAAATTGTATGAATATCAATTTAGAGAATAACTAGGAAAAATTTAATCAAGACTAAAAACTTGAAATTTACAATGCAAAATAAAGATATTAAAAATAAAAGTTATGATACAAAAACATGATAATGCAAACCTTTCCCTGAATGCTTATTAAAATCTGAAAACTTTTTTTTGTAGATTTCTTCAATCAATTTGAAAAATAATAAAATAAAATAAAAAAGACAAAAAACATGAACAATAATAATATTATTATAATATAAACATTATTTCCATATAATTGCATTATGTTCTTTTATTTGTTAAATATCTTTTGATATTAATTAATAATCACATATGCATATTATAACAAATCTAATAATGGTCTAGAGATAAACTACAAAGTCCAAATTTTTAAGAGGATGGTTTCCCATTTTCTAATATAAAACATTAAAAAATTAATATTACCATGGTAAAAAAAGATCACACAATACATACTTCCCATAAATTAGCAATACTGTTTTAAGAATTATAAAGCTTTTTTTTAACTTATTATCCATAATAAAAGAAAAATATTTTTTATAATAAATTACTGTGTATTGTTTCAAAATCAAAAATAATTTAAATATTGAAATATCAACTTCAATTTTTTTTTATATACTTTAATTTGAATTTATTAATGAATATCCCATATGCAGATACATATGAAAATAAAAGTCGGGAAAATAAACATGACTCATAAAAATACAAATATAATCACTTTTCAATTTATTAATTTATGATCAAGTATACAATGGAAAAATTCATTAATGACTTAAATATAATCAAAAGTTTTACAGCAGATTCTTATAGTTAAAATGCATTACATTAATAGTGTAATACATTTGGCAAATCAAAAGAATTACATTCTTTCCAGACTCTTTCATACTCATGCTGTTTCATTTCAAATTTAATAAAATTAGGCAATTTCCAAATACAGTTTTTTTACAATAATTCCTTTAAGAAAAAAAAATTTCTTTGATCACACTTAGGTTAATTTTTCAGATTCAAAATCAACAATTAGGGCAATACTACATATATTATTTAGGAATGTAGGACAAATTAATACTCAAATTTTTATTATGATGCTTAATGATAAGTATCACAATAATAAACTAGGATGGAACCTCTGATGCTTTTTGCAGTCATGTTAAAAAAAACACATTGTTTTTGAAAAATCCCTCTTGATTCAAATCAAACTGATCTCTCATAATTTAAACGGACCTAACATTAGAAATATAAACTCCTGGTTACATTTTGTTTTTCACAACTTTAATACACTTTTATTTTTTTTATATACTTTACAATATCTTGCAAGACATTTTAAATTATTTTGATAAATATAATTGAAATTCATACTGCACTAATAATTCTTTAGTAACAGTTATTGAAAGCCTTTGTTTAAAATAATTCACAATTATTTATCATACATAATCAGTTTTCTTGACTTTTATTACATTGATTTACAATAGAATAAATTTTTAAATAAATTAAGGTAAAAAATTATTTTATATTTTGAGAATATTAAATGTATTTTGTGAAAAAGTTCTGAAGTAATATGAAGTTTTATTTCACTTTTGCAATATAAAAATGTCTTCTTTAAATTTTAAAAAAAAATATTTCGGTTGTAGTCTTTATTTCTATTTCAAATTTTTCTTGCAGTAATAAATTTTATTTGCACTTTATTCATTAATTTTATACGTATCCAAAAAAATGATTGTTTCAATGACAATGCATACAATAAGTTTATCTGAAAAAAAAAATTAAAAAGCATAAGATATAAGCAAAGAACACAAAACATTATGCTTAATGTTTTATCCGACAATACCAGGAACTAATATGACTGTTAAATACATTTTTTTTAAAAAATTAGAAGATACACTGAGAAGAGATAAAAGAAAAATAAATAAAATTGTGCAATGAGAACTTTAAATTATTAAGACCAATATTACTAATTTTTTTTAACTACTATGACCAAGTGCTATTAAGATCTTTCAAACATACCTTTCAACCATACGTGGATTATTATTAAGCAATTAGTTAAATTGTCAAGTTTTTATTAATAATTTTTAAGAGGAATTTTAAGTAAATTTATTTGTACATTTTTACATAACACCTTTTTTTTTTAATGCAGCATATAATACTTATAATAATTTTGTTTTAATATATTCTATTTCTTTTCAAAAAATGTTTTTAAAAATCAGAATAAAAAATCTCAATTTTTGATTAAAAAAAATTCTGGAAAATTCACCCCTACCAAATAAAAGCACAAAATTTAATGAAATCCTTGAAGATAACATATTGAAACAAAAATTCTATATACATTTTTGACAAAAATGTTAAATTTTGAATTTCTATTGTATTATACATCATACATACACATAATGTATCCATATAAGAATGGCAAATTGTTTTTATACAAAGTTTGGGTTTTACACAAAAGAAAATAAAAGTGTGGAAAAAAACGTATAGGATGCAGGATGTCAATTTTTGTAATTTTTTTAAAAGTAATTTGCCAAGCTGTCTTAAGGATTAGCAAAAACCATATTATAAGAATTAACCAAGATAAAATTGTCACTGAATCAAAAAGGCACCACAATTAACTTTCACTTGTTTCATCCAACATGGAGAAGTTGAAACAATTTTTTAAAGTACAATTTGAAAAAAGTTAAGAAATGTATGAAAAATTATTAATACAAAGATAAATATAAAAATCTACAAGATATTAGAATAACACAGACAAGAAAGATTTTTTGTCAAAATCTGCATAAAATAAATAGAGATGTACAATTAATTAGCTGTGCAAAAGTACACTTAGAAAGTAATAAAGAATAATATAAAAATTTTTTGAAGTGACAAATTTTTTTGGATAACTGCAGTCAGAATAAGAAATAATAATTAAATTTTCTTAATAAAAGAAATAGTCACCAAATGTTTTGATGAATTTCAGATTTAGTCTTTATATTGTAGTTTCCAGAAGACAGCAAATTACAATAATTCTTTTTTTTTTGTCATTTATAAATTGATAAAATGAAATGTTCTAACTTTTAATATTAAACATGCATATACACCAAAATAATTTTTTTAAATACAAAGTTTAACACTAAGACTAAACAACAAATTTTAAAATAGATTTTTAACCAGAAATAAATCACTTAAAACAATAAAATAAAAAGATATTATATTGACCATTTGATTAATTTTTCTAAAATTACTAATTAAATATTGTTTTAAATTTATATACATGGTAATCATAATCAGTTTTTTATTACCAGCAAAAGCATATGTGTTACATCTTGTAAATTTACATGAAAATCCTGACATGACTGCCTCAGCAATCATGTTTCTTAAATAGCAATAGAATTTATAAGAACTTGAAATACAGTAAAAAACTTTTTCTTATATTGCTGTGTACAAGCTAATCTTACACACAAGTTTCTCAGTAAAATGTTACTAAATTAATATAATTTAAAGCTTATATAGATTGTAGTATATAAAAAAATTAAATGCTTTTGATTTAACACATTAATAAAACGGATTAACTTTTTAATACGTAACGGGAAATTAACATTTAAAATATACATGTAATCATTTTCGCGCGCGAATCACACACACAAATATATATATTTAATAACAACACTAAAATAAAAAGGCAAAAATTAATATTTCATTTTAAAACATTGCTTTATAAATGTTTATTTTTTATTAGAGTACATTTACATAACTTTTTCACACAACACGTATTTTTCGAAAATATATGAACATCTTTTTTACACTGTACTCTGCTATTTTGCATAAGTAATTCTATTTCGAATACTTGAATTCAAGAGTTTGAAGGGGTTCGAGTGTAGTATAGGGAGGGGGCACTTTGAATTTAGCGATTTTTCTTCGGATTTGGCGAATTTTTTCTAAATGTCATGGTGAGATATCGAATTCATTTTGAAATAAATAATTCCGAAAAAAGTACCTTGGCGACTGGTTTTAGTCGCCAAAAAAAAAAGAACTGCGCCAAGTAGCCCCCTATACTACACTTGAACCGTTTGAAGGATATATTTTAAATTATAAAAGTTGGGTTAAATTTCGAAACCAGTTAAATAACTATTCAGTAACTCTATGCGTTACGAAACGCGCATATTATCAAATACATTCATCTGTCATTTTCTCTGGCATATTGCTTTTATTTTTATTAAAAGCTATTTTTTTATAAAACCGCGGTAAAAATTTTACAAAACAAGTAGCTGAAGTAAAAGTATTTAAATTTAATTAATTGAAGTAAAAGTTATTAAATTTCTCTTCTAATTAAATCTTTCTAAATGGTCATCCTAGTTAGTCTAATCAAATGAACAGGATTTTTTAACACTTTGAAAAAGAAAAAGAAATTCAAAAATATACCTAAAAGGGGAAATCGGTAAATTTGTTTTATTGATTGTAATATTATTATTGACAATTCAACTCAGATGTTGCCATGGTAATCACGTGACATGACGCGGGAATTACCAAAACATAAATCTCGGTTTTAGTTATAATGCAATAGATTTGTTTCTACAAAGTAGTTTGGTTAATTTCAAAAATGAAACTTAACATCGTTTCAGTAAACGTTCATTTTGAATGGTGAAATATTTTGTGTTGTTTAAAATTGTCTTTCAACCTTTTTGTTACTGAATTTCCTTCACTTTCGCTTTTTGATTAAAAAGGATTTCGATTAAAGTTAAACACAGCGCGTATTATAAAAACTATGTGATATAACTAAATGTATTACTTTTAAAGCAAAGCGCATCCTCGTTTTTTTAACATGTTAATTATTAGGCTGTTAATAATATTGAGATTTATAAGATATAAATATTTCCGAAATTTTAAATTTATACTTCATTTTAACCATTTTGTCCTATTAACCTAAATGCAGAAATTGTAACACCTGAATGATCAAGAATTTTTCAAACTATTCTCAGGTCTTAAATTTTTTAATCTTTTACTTAAAATTAAATTATATTTTTACATATGTGTCCAAATTTACATAAGCTAAAATTTTAACTTTTGAAAATCTTCTGACTATTGAACTGTAAGAAAAAATTATTCAAAAAAAGGAAGATTAAAAACAAAAAAGCTGTTTCGTCTATTTGAATATTCAAAATAAATTTCCTAATGCTATGAATTAATGCATTAAATAAGGCTATGAAAGCTTTACATTTTACAAGAAATAATTGTTCAATTTAATTCATTATACTTAAAGCTAGCAATAAATTGTTGTTTAAGAATAGAAATCCAAAAATTAGTATTTACACTTTTAAAACTAAAACCACTGATCAATAAACTCTTAAAAATTTCTGTTTTCTTTATACTGTAGGTATCCTTTTAATTTGCTATCTTGGGATTGCATTTTTGGCTAAAAAAGGGTTTTTGAATTGAATTGTATAAAAGGCTGTTAATTTCACTTCAGAATAATAGCAAAAATAAAAAAAACGTGCATAATTCTTTTTTTTACTTTCTAAACTAAACAAAGGAAGATTTGTTTCTGAAAGTGTTAAATTTATCATCTATTGCATCTTCTTTAAATTTTTCTTTTCATTCATACTGGAAAAGCAGTTTTATCATGGACTAAGTTACAGTAACTGATTATATATTACTACAAGTAGAGGGATTTAACTATCAGTTTTTTATGACCTATTTATAAAAAAAGCATGATAAAATATTAAGTATCCAATAAAATTAATTACCTATTAAAAAATTTCAATATTACATGATTATATGTGTCCTCATATTATTTTTTTACATCATCTGCTGCATGATTTCTTTCTTTAATCTCTATCTTTATAGGAGTAAAATTTCATTTCTTTGTAGACCAATTAATGGCCAAACTTTTGATACATGAAATACGAATGACTTTTCTTTTTCATTATGCTATACTTATTTTTATATCATATTAGTTTGTACTTCAATCATTCCAAATGTAATTTTTTTTCTTTATGTTATATGCTTAATTATGGTGGCATTGTTTTTAAGGTAATGAAATTGTTGCATATCATCAGAAATATGTTTTATGAAGTATATTAATATTACAAACATAATTAAATCCTCCCCCACCTCATCAATATTAACTGAATGAGCATTGTTGTGAACTCTCAGATATGCTGTTAAGCAGATGAATGTTAAAAAGGATGAGAAAAATGTAAATTTGTGTCTTCCACGCTGAGCAGTTGTCCAGGTGCTCACTATAAAGAGAATCTTGATAATACCATTTTAATAATTGATTCATCAAATTTGACAACTATAAGTTTTGTCAAACCAGCTGAATCGCACTACTGATCTATTTGCATAGATACACTATTCAACTGAATAAAATTACTTAATAAAACCTGTTAAAGCTAAAGGCAATTATATTGTTATATGTAACTTTGTCAATTGAATGCTAAGTTAAATTAGGTACCAAGGTCAAATAAGAGAGCCAAGGTCTTTACGATTTCTTATTAGCCAAGGTCAAATAAGAAAATATCTATATATATATATATATTTTAAAATTTTTTTCTCAGAATACATAGCAGAAGTGTATAATTTAGTTGCTAATTATATAAAAGTAATTATATTAATATTTTTCTATTAAATTTATTTGTTTTGATAGGAAGGAATATGTGCTTCAGATAAGGCTTTTAACATGCAGTTCAACAAAATGAATGGATCTACAATTTCATGTGATGTTTTGTCGAGTTTTATGGCAGAAAAAAGACCAATTACCATTGATGAAGCTTGTGTATATTTTTTTATTTTATTAATTAATATTTATAATGGATTTTTACAAATTTTCTTTTAACAGAGAAGAATAAATTGTTATAATTTATTTACCACAGGCACTTAAACTTCTGTTATTTGGAAATACTATGAATTCATTTGGTGTTGCATGGACAGAACAGAGCTTTCATTTCAGATGTGTACCTCCATATGGTTTCATTCAAAAGAGGGTAAAGTGTGAGGTTCTTTCTTTTAATGTAAAATATTTTTTAGAAAAATGTTAGCTTATATTTTTAGATAGCTGCTTAAATTTTTTATTTGATTAAAAATTTTAAGCCTCCCCTCCCTCCCCCCAGTTTTGTGGTATATTACATTTGAGATTATTATTTTGAGGAAGAAAATATTTCGTTCTTTCAAATCTATTTTCAAAAATAAGTTTTGATTAATTTATGCACATGTGTTAATTTTAATGTCATTTATATATAAAGTATTATATACAGTTTTGTAATTAGTTGACAGATTGATGAATTTTACTTTGAAAGGATGATATTCATTTAAATTAATATTCAAAAAATGTTAAAAAATTGATATTTTTATTTGGTATATTGGTTATGGGGGTCATGAAATCAAAAATAACAAAACATACCAAGTTTTGACCTGTATAGATTGCTAATATTATAAATCGATTGTGCTGTTTTTAACTATCATGGTTTATACCAGTTAATGATATTATGAATAGGAAGCACTATTTTCAATTATCTCATTTCTTTCTGTTATTTTGTTAGCTACATTTTTGTTTACCATTTAGCTTCACTGATGAAAATCTTAAAGTTGCAGATAAAGATGTAATGAACTTCTTTTCTTTCTTTTTTTTTTTTTTTTTTTTTGAGTCAAAGGAAATTTTACAACAGTAGCTTTTTTGACCTGATGGTCATGCCAAGCAAATGGAAATACATAAAAAAGGCTGTTGTAAGAGTAATGTTATTTGTTTTTGCCATAATGTTTGTCTTTGTATGATGAATTGGTTCTCGTGATCTAAGATTCTTCTTACAGAAGCCTCATACTTTATTGTTAGATCAATGATTACTTCTGTTTATTTGTGTCAATAACAGATAGATTTGAGCTTAGAAACAATTGTAGATTGATTGCATTACCAATAATTATGTTAGCAACACCTTTGAAAAGCAGTGACAACTATAATGCATATAACCAGTAAATACCTGTTATTCAATGTTTTAATATAAATCTTAAAAATTATTTTATTTAATTTCATAATTACTCATTTTAAACATATAATTAACTTAACTCAGTGGCGCAACAGCCCACAAGGTCCAAGGCCTGCTGTGCCCCAAAACATATAATTAAATGCCAAAAATAAATTAAGCATTTCTGGAATTTCATATTTGTTTGTATTTTTTAAAAAAAGCATATACATTATACAACATATTAATCGCATTTATGATTAGAAGTTTTATTACTTATTTAAGAGTAATTAATTAAGAATAGATATTGGATTTGAAGTTAAGTAATATTTTATGTCAAATCTCTACTGCATGTGCATTTTCAAAATTGTTATTGATTTGAAGGAAATTTTCAATCAAAACATTAACAAAGTACTTGGCTTTTGAATTTATGTTAATTTCTCTGGGTTAATATTGTTAACTCTTTAATTTTTTTTTTAAATAAGTGAGTAAAATAATTATAAAATAAGCTCCTTATTTGATTAAATATCTAAATATTTTTTGTTTATTAATTTTTCCTCCAAGTCACTATATTAAATTTACTTGTATTTTTTTTCTGGACAGGCAGGACCCTGTGGAGTTTTAGCTGCTATTCAAGCCTTTGTCATTTATGAGTTACTTTTTGGCATTTCTTGCATTGATGCAAAATTAGGAATGTGCGTATATACTTTTCTGTACTTTATATTGTAATAAATATCCAGAATATTCAATTGTTAAAATATGAAAAATGGTTGATAAAATTGAAATAATACTTAAATTAAATATAAATAATAAATTTTTAAAATATTATAGTTTTAAGAAAAGTGCAAGCAAAGGAAAATGATCTAACTAACAAGATAAAATGAAATAAACTTCCTGAGCATGTTTCCATTGTTATTCCTCAGTTACTGTGATGATTTATTTTCGTACTAACAAATAGAACAAGATAATTTGGGGCTTAAAACTTACAATAAACAGTTTATAAATACTGCCCATTATGAATCTGAGGTACTCAATTATCTTTTTTTCCCATCAGGATTTATTGTCTTTAGTAAACATGAATGATAAATTCTTGATATACCACTGTGATCCTTCTCTATTTTTGACCCTCGTTGTCTCATCCAGTTTCCTTTTTTTCATATTTCCATATCTTATATGTATATTAGACCACTTGTACATTTATCAGATTATTTACATGATACACTGCTTTATTATTAGTTGTTTCAATTGTTTGTTATCCACATTATATTGAACAACAAATTTAGTTTGGTTTTCATTTTATTATTTTGTTTCCATATCTTTGTTTTTACTGATTGTGGTATGTAGTCATATAAATGTAGAATGTTGTTGTTTCATCCAACAGGCACATTCTTTAAAGACAGCACGTTTTTTTATAGTTAAACATAAAAATATTAAAAGGAAACTATATAAAGATCCATACAGTGATTACTCGACTTTGGTAGTGCCCTAACGCCCAGGTGCTTAAAAGCTGAAACAAAGAAAACGTTCTTACCAGAGGGGAGCAGGTGGTGAGAGGAGAAAACACTATACTGATTTATTACCCACATATTTGCCATGCACAGCATTATATAAGGACAAAAAGGGTATCCTGGGAATAATATTTACATTCCCTTTAGCCCATACTTCGATGTAGATGGGTGGCAGGAGTGAGCTTTCTTCTGTCAATTTGTTGGTGAGGAATCTCTAAGGATTCTTTTCAAGTCTGTAAAGACATTGCTGTTGGACTAACACTACAAATAAGGGGTGCCTCTGGTTTCTCAACAAATATATACCCTAGTGCTTCAATAATATGTTGTGGGTGACTTTCAGGTGAGTGCCAAGCCTGATGATTATCAGTTCATGGCCACACTGCCTTTCTTATTGGACTTTGAGATTAATGGGGGTATGCTGGGATGAATACCTTTTATCATGAATCCATTTCTTTCATGCCTAAGTAAAGACCTTGTTTTATCTACATTAAAAACTAATAAAACTACAGCACATGCAAGTTTTTTTAAATTATTTCCTTACTAAAGGAAGTGTCAGGAAAATTCTCGATTTATTACACGTGAAGCTCTTAATGGAATGGGAATGAGCCAAAGTCAATTAGAAAAAATTCTAATCTGTGGTGATTTACTTATAGAAATAATATTTGCTTTACAAACTAAATTGGTTTTGCTGGCCAAAACATTTTAAGATTCTCCTGTAATAGTAAGTCCTTACAAATAATTTAATTCTTGTCAAAGTGTCATTTCTGAACCTGACTTGCTATGTACCTCTGGAGCAGAAGTCCTTAAAGGATTTTCTGATCAAG
This sequence comes from Trichonephila inaurata madagascariensis, assembly GCA_019973955.1. Classification (NCBI taxonomy): domain Eukaryota; kingdom Metazoa; phylum Arthropoda; class Arachnida; order Araneae; family Nephilidae; genus Trichonephila; species Trichonephila inaurata. Next base: position 670,870 of record BMAV01002826.1, read on the forward strand.
GTCAGAAGAATTACAATAAAAAAGATGCAGCAATTTTTCCAACTAAACATTTGACTTAAACTTTTGATTGCTCTGCATTACTGACTTCAACTGATGTAAGCTACTTATACTGCCAAATAAAACCATGCAATCTAAATCATATGCGCTGTTACAAGTGTCAAAATTTAAAGCATTCACAGATTCCCTACCTCTGACAACAAAGGTGCTTAAATGTGTATCTGTTAGAAATTCTTCCATGGATTGAAATCTGGAGTAAAAATGTGTTAATTTCTTACAGTCTCATCCCTGGTTTGAAGTCATATCTCTAATGAAAGGTAGAACTATAAATTCAAGATGTTTGAAAATTCATAATTCCACAGGTATCCCAAACTTATGCCCTGATTGATAAATCTTGAATTCATTCCATTACCTTTAAAAAAAATCAAAATATTATATAAGTACACTGCTGGCCATTAAAATTGCCACACTAGGAAGGAATGATTTGACGAATGTCAAAACCACTTGAAAGGAGGAAGAGGTTGGGATATGCAGATGATTAGTACTTCAACCCATTTAGATAATGCAAAAGGAAGAAACAACATCTGAAGTGCTGCGTAAAAGAAAAGATATGCAATGGATTTCTCATTTGGAAAGTGCTCTGTAAGTTAAGAGTTTGTTCAGAATATCATGTTATGCCTCGAATTTCAAAAAAGCAGATTATCACTCCCTGATATCGCTTTTTTGTACTGGTTGAAATCCAACCACTACAATGCGAATATGAAATCAGTGGGTTGCTGAGAGTCATACTAAATGGTAAGCAAGATCTTTGTGCCTTCCCATACTAACATCCGAGTGTACCAACATTTTTTGAGGTCAGCCTGTGAACAACTTGCACCTGAAGTTTCTCTCTCACTGTCTTGCCTACCTAAGGGTGTGGGAGGAATGAAAGCAGAACCAGAGACTTCCATAATTATTTAGTCAAACAACTTAAACAACACAATCTATTCTCTAAATGAATGTCAAAGGAGTAGCTTAGAGAAAGCAATGATTATTAAACACATATGTACCACTAACTTATTTAACTCAACCTAATCTATCGTTGATTACTAACCTCAAATCTACTAATTCAACACAGTGGCAAACACCACTCATAATAATCACATGCGAAAGTAAACCTTATTCAATTTCACTTGCGTAGTGAATGCAGCTATTTCCTACCTCCTTCTTCATAATTACCAAAACTCTGACTTTATATAGTCGAACTAATCTGAATATCATGGTTTCATCTTGAGAGGGATGGCTGGGATTTAAATACGAATGCTAGCCCAAAGATTTCCCAAGAGGATTAGTGAGAGGACACGTATAGATTCGTCACAAGCCTTGCCAAACCATACAACTACATCATGGTCTATTAGTCAGGAAATGGGCATATTTGCATCACGCCCAGTATCCTCTTGTACAGTACAACGGTAGCAGCATGGAGTATCAGCATGGCAACCATTACTTCGGCTACCCTTGCCAATATAGCATAGAGAAAGATGATGACATTGGTGCACCAATTCAGCTGGATACAGCAGTAGCCTAATGTAGTTTTTTCAGAAGAGATCCGATTCTGTGTACAGTATTCTGGTGGATACATACTTGTTTGGAGACTCCAAAAAGACCGCTTGTTGCCTGCCTGCATTCAATATCGGCATAGAGGTCCTGTATCTAGTGTGATGGTTTGGGCAGCCATTGGATACGCAACACACACATCTCTAGCTCGTTGATGGTAATTCGAATTCAGATTGGTACATTGTTGACATCTTACATTCAGTAGTTGTACCCTATTGTAAGAGTCCGAAATGAACCACTGCTACAAGAGATGATTAGTCCCCTCTTTGGGGTTTGGAATGCGAAGTATTTAGGGTGTGGTTGAAAGACACCAGTGGAAAAAGGGAATGGAAATTTCCTTTCCCCCTTGAGGTTTAAAAAGAATTCATTCTATGTCTGGGTGCGAAGGAATGAAGTTCTGTCGTGAGTGTTGTTAGTTACATTAAGTGTTTTTCTTTAAAATAAACTTTAGTATTTGAATTTTAGACCCCATGTCTTTAATTTGTTTCTGTGCCCATTCATTAGAATCAAACCTTACTGGCGCAGCCAGTAGATCAAACCTTTTTGTGGCACAGAGAGAGAGAGAGCTCTATAGGATATTAAGAATCTAAAATTTCGAGGAGTTTTTGTGGATTCTCACGGGAAATGAATCAGGTAAGAGTCTTTGCTTGCAACTCCCTGTAATGTAAAAGGAGAGAAATATTCTAAAATTATACTGTTTAACATCTATTTCATTGAGAGAGAAGTTTGATTTTTTTGTATACATCAATGTATGGTATTTTGCTTTGCATATCCATACAGTTGTAAAATTTTGAACGCCAGTTCAATTTTTAATTATTATATATCAGTATATTTTTTTTTATTATTTCTTGTTCCATATCAATGGAAAGAGGTTTAGATCAGTTCTAAAAAAATCAGAAAGCCTTAAAATCATTACTCCTCTGTGCATTTCATTGCATATCCAGGCAATTGTAAAATTTTTGAACACCAGTTCAATTAGAAATTATTATACATCAGTATATAATTTATTATTTCTTGCTAGTAAGTCTTAGACATCAGCTCCAAAAAGTCAGAAAAACACTGAGATTGTTTAGTCCTGCATTCAGGATAATTGTGTTACACCTGTGGATAGACATAGTTTCGAACGTCAGTTCATGATTTATACTACATGTATATATCTAACATTTTTTAAATGCAATTTTATATAAGATTGTTGTTGATAAGTAACTACCCGAATTACTTATTGTATTTTATGAGTATTTAGAAAACTCATTAAGCTCTATATTTCAATTGCTGTAATTTAATACGTATAATTTGTTAATTGTATTTGTATTTTGATGCATTAAGCAATATATATCATTAAAATATACTAGTTATGTGAAACAGTTTGTGTAATTGAAAATTAATATGGAAAGATTGTATGTTTTTTTAATGATATTTTATTTACATTTTCTTTCATGTACAATAATAAATTCACGTCAGTGAAAAACGATTGTGTTTTATTGAAAGATTAATGTTAAAGAGTAATATAGTTATTGCATGTCAATGAAATTATTTTGTGTTTATGTACGCATGGTATTTTTTGGGTTTATGTGAATAAAAAAATATTATCAGTTTAAATTGGAGAAAAACTACTGAATATATTTTGTGAAGTGTTCTATTATTCCAGCCAGGAATAGATTAAGTGATTATTAAGTGTGTATCAGTAATATATGAAGTGAAATTATTAAGTGATATAATTATTAATGTATTAAGTAATTGTTTTATGAGTATTTAAGTACACTTGGTATATTGTGAAATATATGACTAGTATTTTTGAATTCCTCCTAATTCACTGAGTGTTGTGTTAGTATAGCGGATGCTTATTTTTGTGTGTTTTGATGAAAGATATATTTGTGGTATTTAATTTTTGCAATCCATTTTAGTGATATTTTCGTTTGATTATTTGTTTAGTTTTTATTGGGAAAAAAAAACATTTTCAAATGGCATTTTTGGGAAAAGCTGAAAAGCAGGATTTAATTTTGTTGGCTGAGGATTTGGGTCTGGGGGTACAGATAAAATGACGATTATAGATTTTTAAAATATCATAACCAGTAGCAAAGATTACGAAGAAGAGTTCGTTAAAGCTTATTTATCCGTTATTTCAGAGAAACGCGTTGAAAGGGAAACAGGAAAAAATCGCCAGGCAGCACGTAATCGAACAGGAAAATATCGCCAGGCAGCACGCAATCGAGCAGCAACAAAAAGCACACGAGTTCGAATTAGAAAAGATGCGCTTGGAATCCAAATTGCATAAACTGCGATTAGAAACCGAAAGTATTTGGTCAAATGTTAGGCGAGCGAGTTATGCAGAAGATCCTAAGAAGACATCTTCAAATTACCGAATTACTATCGTGTGGGCCGAGGAACATGTAAGGGAAACATCACCTGCAGTTTTGACGGCTAAAGCTACGCGATACCAGTAATTACTCCTATCAAGGAAGAAAAGAAAATAGACGATTTAAGGGTTGTTCTCGTCAAGGGTGAGCAAGGAATTTTGAATGTTGCCATAGACACAGGTGTCCACAAAACGTCGATAACAGAGGGACAACTCAAATAACGTCTGCATTTGGAGAGCATGAAATGGGTGAATTGAAAGGTTCCAACATGGAAATCAATGACCTTAGGCACGGTGTTGTGTCTATCTCTAAAAATTTGGTTAACAACATGTTAATCTGTTCCTCTGATTGTGAAGGGTTAATAGAAAACTTGCAATTGGTTCACAATCCTGCGATACTTCGAGTATCTTCAAAGAAAGAAGAAATTATTAATTCAATAAATTCAAAATCAGTTTGCAGCCAAGAAGTGGTCACCGATCTACTCCCTGAGACTTACGCACAGTCTTTATTGAATGTTCCAAATGAAAATTTGGTTGTAGTGGAAAGTAATGCATTGAATGTTCAAACAAATGGACAAGGTATAAAAGAAAGCAAGAGAAAGGTAGCTCTTTCTTTTGATTAATTGGATTCTGAGAATAATTTTATTCTCTCTGGAAGTGTTGTAGAATACAGGAAATCTAATGTAATCACCTTGTTAAATGACAGTGATGAATATGTGAAAAATCAATTTCAAACTTTTGGAATTACTGCAATTTTGTCTAACATCGTGATTACACTGAATCGACGAGGAAATATTGCTGACTTCGTAATCAGTCAAAAAACCCTTAGTTTTGTCGGTGGTGTAAGAGTTGTTTACTATGGGAACAGCGCCAATATGTGACATGGATTCCCTTGTGAAAATAATGTGTATTATGCCAGAGGTCAATGTTACAAAGAGTGAGATTGCCTTAACTTGTGTATTTTTAAAAATGGAATCTTGTATAGTAATAGGTGTGGTCGTGCCCCGTAAGGAATGTATTTCTAATTTTATTGACCCAACCCTGGTGCAATGTTTTCGTAATCTCATAACAGGTATTGTTAATTTGGAGTTGAAAACAGGATTGGAAGTACTTAAGGTTCATGTTTATATTTTATGGACAATAACATGCATTGGTTGCTCTTTGTTGCTTTTGGTATTGAGAATGATCTTTCTTACTTTCATTCTACTTAGAAATTGGAGGAAAAAGAAGAAAATTGGAAAATTGTTGAAATGTATAAAACTGGTACAATATAGATATTAACTGTATTTGGTTGGAGGCTTAAGCATGTGAAAGTAATGCATTATCTGAGCTGTATACTATCATTAAATAAGATTTAGACCAAATAGTACTTGGCATCTTTTCTGTATAATAAATTCTAAAACTGCTAAAGATTAAAACTGACTTCTAAATATGCTCTGCTAATATATGTTGTGTAATCATTTTAGACTTTTGTGATATATTTTTAGTAACTTGTCTTTTATATTTTAATATTTTTGAGTATTATTTGTGTTTGTAACTTGCATGGATATTCATTTTCTAGCGTATTAATGTGATTTGCAAAACTATTTTTGTGGGAGTTGTATTATAAAAGTTTTTGGGAAAAAAAATTTTGGTTTTCTTATAAATTTAAAAAATTTTTTTTTTCTATTTTTTTTTCGCAAAAATTTTTGGGGATTTTTAGGGGGAAATTTTAGATTTTGCAAAAAAATTTTTTTTTGGGGGTTTAATTTTCATTGGGGGAAAAAAAAAAAAAAGGGGATGGAGACCTTTCCCCTTGCCTTAAAAAAAATTTTCTTTTTGGGATTTAAAAAGTTCTTTTTGGTTTTTTTAAAATTTTAATTTGTTTTCAAAAAAAATTTTTTTTAAAATTTTGGGCCCCTTTTTTCAAGTTTCCGGCCCATTTTTTGAAAAAAACCTTAGTCCTATCTTCAAGGCCTTCCAAACACGATCCTCCAACTAAATAATACAAGAATACATGTTACACACAATGTTCTGACCTTCCTTGATAGACAGGGTATTCGATTGTTGCCTTAGCCTGTATGGTCTCTAGATCTGTCATCCATTGAAAATATTTCGGTTGGGTAAAAAAACCCCCCAACCCTTCTTCAGCTGATATGGTTGATAAAACGCATAGATTTAAAAACAGCAGGGGAGTTTTTTTACCAAAACCGTTTTACTCCATGCCTAACCGGATAAGGGTATTTTATCTATGAGTGGTGGCAGCTGTTTCTCCAAACTGCTTGTAAATTTAATCATTTTGTCTTCATGCTGTACTGTTTGTGTACGATAAATATCTTTTTTTGTATTTGCTTTCCTTCATGGTGTTGCTATTTTAATGGCCAGCAGTGTAATAAATCCGTATTTTGCAATGTCATAAATCATTGTCATTTCCATCCATCTGGGTCCAAGTGCACCTTTTTTAAAATTAACAATTTCAATATTTTTTTTTATCATCTCAGGCACATCTTTTGCTTTTCACATCTTCCATAGTAACTACTCTATCATTTGAATTTCAACCCCCTATTATTGTGCTTAATAAAGCTTCCCCATATCCAATCGTCTGCCTTTCACTTACATCATCCTAATTAATTCTGGCACATCTTTTGCTTTCCACATCTTCCCTATTATGTGTATCTGAGCCATCTATTCTCAAATTTGATATTGTTGCCTCCAAATCCTCCTAACTTCGTTTGTTCCATCTGGTACATCTTGGATATTAAAATACAATACAAAGAGTAAAAAAAGGATATTTAAAAAAAAATTTCTTACACTGTAATAAGAAATAATTCAAATAAAAATGGCAGTCTACAAACCCAGGAATGTATGTACCTATGCAAAGAGCACTTTAAAACCTGTCATGGTTGTTTATGACGTTGGCAAATTGGTACAAGAATAAGCAGTGGCATATCCAGCAGTGTTACTGCTTTTTTACATATGTTAATACTGATCACAAATAGAAACCAAAAGTGATGATTTAAATTTTGTTTTGCCACCATGTTTAATATAATTTACTATGTTTTACCTTCATATTTTTCATTATGATCATTATTTTAATTCTTACTCTTTGCAACATTTTAAAACAGTTTTAATAAATTTTAATTTTTAGTTATACTTTTCTTATCACATTGTTTTGATTTTGTTTTGAATTAGTTTTTAATATTTGGGTTGTTTGGTACAGCATATTTTAATTTGGCTCTTATGTCATTAAACTCTACTGTCACTCACTTAAAAAAAAAAACTTGTTAGAAAGTGCTTTCAGGATTCTCTTTTACACATTGCTTGTGAGTGTTTCTACAAGTGTGTATGATTTGTATGTGTACTGCAATGCAAATCACTTGAGATCTACATAGCATGAATATTTTATGCCTATTGGATGCTTTCATCATGGTATTACATCTTGGATGCAGCACCACATAGTGTGATAGCATGATATTGTAAAAACTCAGAAAGAGATAATGCTCAGATCTTTTTATTGTGTCTCTTGTTATACATATATATTGACAAAACAATTTTTATGGTTAATTAATAAATTTCAATATAACCTGGCATAAAAAATTTTTTTGGACCTTCTTAAGTATGAAAAAATATGAATGTAAAATATCTGTTACAAAATTAAAATCTTTTTTCAAAATTAGTTATTTTAGTAATTTATATCTAAAACATTCAGATTTTAATACATAATGGAGAGTTGAAAAACAAATTGTAATTTTTTTTTAAAACTTGTCTGTATTTTCATCTAATATCATTGTTCTATTTTTGTCTTAACATACCTTTCATTTTTTTTTTATTTCTTTGTCTGAGAAGACTATACAACAATTGCTTTCTAAATTGTCTTTTAACTACTATGCCAGTTCTTCTGTAATGAAACTCATAACATTTCTAATATGATAATCTTCATAAAATTAATAAGTGAAAAGTATACATTTCCACAAATAAACACTTTTATATTTATACTAAATGTACAATGCATATACATGTTTTATTTATGTTTCTGTATTAAATGATTTGATTATTTCAAGACACATAAAGAAAGTCAACTGTACACTGTTAAAAGCATAACAAATATTTGCAACCTGAATATGAATTAAATGTAATTTCATTATCAAAATAAAAGTTTTATGTTGGGATTCACTTTTTCAACATATATATTTATTTTGAACTATGCAAATTTAAATACTTATAATATATTAAAGTTTTTTATGTAGTATAAATTTATGTTATAATTAAAAAAGTTTTGCAAAATATTATTTGAAAACATACATCAATTTAAAAATTGGTATTTATATGAACCAATTCAAAACATACTGCTTGTGGATCTCCACTGCACCTGCAAAAGATGTCTTAGAAATATTCTGCACCATTGTGGGTAAAAAGTAGATATTTGCAGTTAATATATGATTACTTATTATTAGTACTTGAGAAATATTATTATTAATACATTTATCTTGTCTTTGATCATAAAAAGTTAAGTTTTTTTAAAGTTTCAACACAAAGCGTTTGATAACTTAAAGATATTAAGGCCTTAATTTATTTCTGTGTAGCTCAAAATTAAAATCAAGGGAGAAAAAGGAAGCACTTGCTCGAGCTTTGACATATATTCTTTGGCAAGCAGGAGATGATGAAAGGGCAGTTGTTGCTATGTAAGTTTCCAAAAAATTTCATTCAATTACATATATATCTGAATTTTGATGAGGAAAGAAGATTCAATGAAAAATAATGTAGTTTTTAAAATAATTTCCTTTTTATTATATATATATATATAGTGTAATATTTAAGTAACTTTTCAGATTGTGCTATAATTCTGAAAAAATCAACTGGATAACATGGAATTCACATTGCAAAGGCAAAATGTAGCATTTAAAGGCTTTTGAAAACATAGCAAATAAAAAAGTGAATTGTATGCATATATTATGGAATAAAGCAGAAAAAGATTTCATTGACACAATGATATTAGTAAAAACCATGGGAGAAAACCATGAGAAAGAACAACAAACCAAAGCATCTTTGTAAGAGATGACCTCCCCTGTGACACCATCTGCTGTTCATACCCATTGTCAAATTATTGCTGCTCTTCAAGGAGTATCTGTTTCAGCTGTTTGGTGTTCGGAGAATACGATCCGGCTTCTATGTGTCTTCCCAAAGCATTCCATATATCTTTGATGGGATTTAAATCATGGGAGCACGCTGGCCAATCCATTCTGCAGATACCTTCACTTTCTAGAAGCTTTTCAACCACAGAGGTCCTGCCTGGATGTTCATTGTTGCCCCCCAAAATAGTCTGGACTAATAGCATTTAGGAACAGATGCATGTCTGGGAGGATAATTTCATCACAGTAATTATCTCAGTAAGTAAGCTGTAGTCAAAAAATACAGAACTCCGCTCATCCATTCAACATAATATCTCCCTACACAAGCACTCTGGGATCATCCAAACAATCTTTTTGCGTGATGTTAGTGGGATGAAATTGTGTTCCTTTCTCCCTTCATATCAAGTGACACTGTAAATAGTTGCTCAGACTGTAATGACTCTCATCAGTAATCAGAATATGACTCAATTGACAAGCTGTCCAGTCTTTGTGTTCTTGACAACATCGTAAAGGATGTCACTGATGGGCTGCTGTTAATGATATGCAGCATTTAGGATGACATTTGAATGGGTCACTTTTATGAATTTATTGAATGGTCACCTCAGTAAACTGTGATACATGTCATCCAGTTGTCACACATAGCTGCTGTGCAGTGTTGTCTAATGTCTGGTTTTGGTCTATTTTCCCCTACAGAATTTCATCATTTGTCATTCTTTTGTTTGACTGACCACCATCAACCTTTCTTACATCTGTACCTATCATTTGGAAGGCTTTCCAAGCTCTTGAAACCACACTTTTGACAATTCTGAATTCTTGTGCAACACTCATCAAACAACACTCATCAACTATATGATTCACTTGGAGGGAATGTCTGGAAATATGTCCTTAACTTTTCTTTTTTTTTTTTCATTGAGTACACACATGCCACGATTTCCCTTCTAATGTCATAGTGCTGATACTTGCATGTATATATGACCTTTCTAATTTATAAAGCCAAACTATATATGTTCAAAAAACAAATAATCTATGTTTAATTCCACTTTTAAACATTTATGTTTACTGTTTTCACCCATTTCAACATTTTTCTAGTTCTTCGATTGACAATTAAGTGTATTAAAAAAATTTAATAAAAATTTTTGAAAATTTTTTTTTTTAAAAAAATTTAATTTCCTTAATTTTTAAAAAAATCAAAGGGTTTAAATTTTAAAAAAATTTATAAACTATTTTTTTTTAAATTGGGTTTTTTCTTTTTGTTTATGATATTTAAAATTTATTTTTAAACAATGAATTTTTAGATGCCACGTCAAATATTTTGGGTTTTATGGGATTATTGAAAATGGATCAAACTATTTTTAAAACTTCATTATTTTCATTGAATGACTAAAAAATACTTCCTTCTCTAAAAAATATAGCTATCATTAACTGTATATACGTTATAAAAAGGCCTTATTTCATGAAGAATTTTTGTCAGAACATTTTTCTTAAATCCATCTTATTCATACTTTAATAAAATAAATCATTCATTTTATGATTGCATTCACATTATACTTGTTCCCTTTTTTTAACATTTGATACATCACCTTTTTAAAATTAAAATTTATAAAATTGTATACAATATTTTAAAAAATATGAAGGGGGTTTTAATTTTTTAACCCCCCAAGAAAAATTTTCATGAACATTAAAAATCAACAATTTTATAAATATTTTTTGGGAAAAATATGAATATATGTACTGGATTAATTAAACAAATGTAAGTACAGAATATAAGATAATATTTTATGAAATTTTTTATAACCTTGAGAAATACTCAGCAATTTTATCTGAAACTGAAGTAGATGCCTTATTTGCAAATGCATATTTCATACCTGTCAGTTTTCATGCTTTTCATACAAGTTATGCTTTTCAGGCTTTCGTTATGCTTTTACACCTAGATCATTCATTTTTACAGAATTTTAGTCATCCTCTGATTATTTTCTTCCCTACAACTCTTATTTATCATTTTATTTTCACAATGACCGGAAAATGAGTGGATTAAAACCACAGAACTCATTGCCTTTTTTTAAAAAAATTCCTGCATCTTGTATTTTATTCTATATATTGTATAGTTATTGGTTCCCTTACTTATTCGTACATGTGAAGTACATGTACAGTTTTATTTTTTTATTTCTGTGTAGCAACTTTGTGGAATTTAACTGATTTTGTGTTTGTATTTCGTATGCTTCATATTGCCAAATGATTTTTTTCTTTAATTGTTACCACAATGCACTGGCGTAGCATCCTAAGTGGGCCCTGTATCAAAATTCCTTGAAGACCCTTAACCTTTTACAATTTTTTGCTTACCCATTTTGGAGGCCTCATATCATTGATACAACAGTAGCTACACCCCTGCTACAATGTCCTACAAAGGCAAAAAAGTATACTTCCAAATGTATGAAGAATGTTAGAAAAAGGAAAGAAAAGTGCACTTGGGGCAGATGTTGAATGACATTTGCATTCGTCACAGTGTCTGATATGATATTTCCCGTCATGTGTGAAAAATCTAAAGTTTATTGCAAATGATAAATAAAGTAGCAGATGCTCAAAATCTAATTGTTTTTTCAAGAACAGTATCTAACTATATGCAATCATGATTGAAATATTGTTTACCTCCTTTCTTTGAAAGCATAGTGTTCTGTTTGATTGCAGTGGATCATGCAAGTTCTCTTTTTTGGAAAATGTTTCCAAAGTTTGACATTATTAAGATGTGCTAGGACTAAAGCATCTGTTGTGATTGAAAAACTACCTTCTCGTTAGAAAGAACATGTGATTAAATGTAGGAAACATGGTCTTTTTGCACTAGCATCTGGTGACAGTAATGATACAAACTACTAATTATATCTCTTTGGAGTCGCTTGTTTTGATCCTGTAAAATGTCTAATTCAAAGTGGCCTTTTTTTCAATTTTAAATTTCATTGTGGACATAAATTTTGAATTCATAATTTTTACATTTATTCCTTCTACCTAATTTGGGTCAATTCAACCTGGTTTTAAAATTAGTATTTTGATATTTTCCAATAACTTGAATTCTGTTTTTTAAAACTTTTTGTATTCCTCAAAAAATTGCATTCCTTTGATATGTAATACTTTCAGAGTTGTAGATATTATTTAAATCACCGAGAAAAATAGCATAGAAATGCTTGTAAAACCAATTTAGTATTTTTAATAAACCATTTTAATGCATAATCAATAGATTGCGTTAATATACTAAAATGCTGAAACAATGACTACATTATTAAGTGGTGTTTGATATCACTCTTCTCCATTTGGTCTACTACAGGTGATAAGTATCACATGCAATATATGGCCAATTATTGCTACAGATTAATGTTACCTTGTTCATTTGATATTAAAATACTTTGATTATTTACTAATTCAAACCTATTTTGGGAATCAGTTTCAAAATTTACTATATGCAGGATATGTTTTGCCATTTTTATAGTAAAATATAACATGATAAATCATAAACATGGTCATGTTAAAAAGATCAGAAAGTTTTCTTTAGAGTTCAATAATCAATTTGGCAAAAGTCTTTGACAGTCAGACAGATATTTTGGAACCAGAACAACCCTTTTGTCATATGTATAGAGATGAAGTTTCACAAGAAAAGAAAAAGAAATCAGACATAATCAAACTAAAGAGCATTAATTACGATGAAAAATCTAACTGCCTATTACATACAAAGAGGAATGTAAAGATGGCTGGTGCATTTATTTTATAATATGTTTGATCCAGCTGCATGTTAATGTTTTTGTTGTTTTTATGCCTGTCAATCCATCATACAATGAACTCAAGCATTTCAAAAAGTATCTTTTTCTAAAGAAACTTTTAATGCAACTTACAAATAATTATCCAACATTAGAAGAGAAAAAAACATGCTAGTAACAATAAGCAAGAAATTAGTTGCAAAAGGTGAAACTTCTCAGGTGTTCTAACATTATTTTTCTTAGTGCCCACTTTCCTTACACCTTTCTCATTAAGAAAGATGTAAATGAAAGTGGGCCCTAAGAAAAATAGAATAATTCAGTCTAGATGTGCATTATATCAGGCATTTCTCTGCCAAGAACATGTAAATATTTATTTTAAATTTTGTTTATCATGTAAATATTGTCTATAATAATGTGAACACAATGTATAAATAAAAATTTTAACCAAACCTATGAATTAGTTTGTTTGTTTTAATATTTTAATAATCTTACACATAATTAGGAGACTGGTTGAAAGGTGAACAAAAATAAGAGAGGGAAAATGAATGAGTTAAAATATGCTTGTTACTATTATAATTACTTATAATAAATAAACTCTATAGAATATATTTCTTAAGGCCTAGAATAAATCTTTACAAACTGAGTCAATTAGACTTGCATAGGTAAAAGGTGACATTTTTTTAACAAAGTTGGAAGGTCAATGAAAAATTTTAAATTTTGAATTTCCATATATAGTTTTTGTTGTGAGGAATGTATGTATATCTTATGTCTGTATGTTAAACCAAAAATGTCCCTATAAGTCTTTTCTTTATTAAGATAAAATTATAACTCATTTGATATTTTGCACAACACTAAATCATTGATTTTGTTTTTCCATAAATGAACTTTTTCATATGATTTACTTTTAAATACATTATTTAATTAAGTGTAAATCTATGTTACACTAGCAAACAAAATGATATTAACTAATTTAGATTAGTTCATTTTAAGTATTTTGGAAAGGCGTTTGAATATCCTCTCCTACATAAAAATATTAAACACTATATATTTTTATATTTGATTGATCTTTTACTAAAAATGGTAAAAGTTTAAATAAAAAAGATTTCAAGGCTTTCGAGATATCAACAGCTTTTAAAATATTCTTTAATTATTTTAAACAACTATTTTCAATTTATTAATAACATGTAAGAAAACAAAAGTTTTAAAACAAGACTACTAAATTTTTTGTTAAAAATTTTAATTTTTCTTTTTTGTATATTAAAACATTTACTATTATTTTTAATTAAAAACATTGTTTTGGTGTCTTTTAGCTGCAACTGAAATTCTTTGAATGTAAATCATGTTTATTAGAATATTTCTACAATTATATATCTGAAGTAAGTATAAAATATCTAAATAATAATTTTTTTTTCATTCTTTGCAATTGTTAAAATGTTAGCTTTTTTATTTTAATTCATAAAAACTAAATACAAAACATTAATCCATAAAATGTAAAATCCCATAATCATATAATTTATCTTTATTATCTACAGTAAAAAACACCTTAAGTTTAAGATCGATTTTTCTGCAGAATTCAAAAAAGTAAAATGGCTTTTAAACTGCTACTATAAAATCTTAAAAATACATTTGAAGTTGAAAATTTTTGAGATAAAGTTAAAATTGTTATTTCAGCACAATTTAACCTTGAAAATTTAATTCTATTGCTAAGAACTAAATCAAGGAAACAAATTTATTAACAAAAGTTAATGGTATTGTAAAGAAGACAGGCAATCCCCAATAATTTCATACAATTAGAGACATAAAATAAATGACTAAAATACTAAATTAATTATAAAATTTAAAAAATGTAGTAATTTGAAGATTTTCTGTAAATAAATTAAATTTAAATTGAACTTAAATATAAAATACTTTTATGTCCACAACACAGCCTTTTCAGTAATGCATTCCTTAAACTAATGATGGGGAAATTAAAGCCTGAGAATGCCAAATGCGGTCCACCTAGAGATTTTATCTGGCCTGCTATAGATTTTAAGGCAAGAATCTAAAAATTACCAATTTTAATTTTATTTAACAAAATCATTCAGAGATATTTTATTTTTACTTATGCAAATTTTGAAAGAAATTTTAATATCTTTTTGCATAAACAAAATGTAATTTTGAGAATTTATATTGAAATTGAATTTTAAATAGAACTTTTATTGAAGAAAATTTATATAGAACTTTTGCATATGCAAAAAATGCTATCAACTTTAATAAATTGCATAAAATTATTAAAATATGCAATTTGTTTTATATTTCACTTTTCAAATATTGAAAGAAAGAAAAAAAAATACAGTCACAGTTTCATTCATTGCATTAGTATTACAGAATTTTCAAAATACACTATTTTTAGATTCATTGGATTTTATAACCAATTATATATGCTAACCCTAAATTCCTCTTCAGGACTACTAAACTTTTGTGCCTGTCATTCTTTTGAGTCATGCATTTATTCTTTTAAAGCAGTGATTCTCAACCTTTTGTTTTGTTGTTGCAGTACACTTTAAACAATTTCAAAAATTGGCGGCACTCTAACAATAACATAAGTTTAAAAAAATTGTACTTATCTGTAATACACTATTTAAAATGATAATAATTTTCAATGTTCAATAAAATAATATGTATGATGAAGACAACAAAATGTTTATTAAGTAATTAACTTAACCCAGTGGGGCACAACAGCCCATGAGGCCAAGGCCTACTGTGCCCAACTCAGTATACGCGACCTTGGGCCCTGAAGTGCATGAGCAGATGTTCTGGTCAGGTGGGCAGTCTGATGCAAAACCTTCAGTGTTAAGTTCCCAAGCAAGCTTGGCACTCATTTATCGACCCACTGAAGGGATGAAAATCTGAGTCAACCTTACCCAGCCCGGGACTTGAACCTTGACCTGTGGTGTGGAAATGCCATGCACTAACCACTCAGCCACTGGGCTTCATTGAGTAATTAATTACAAATTAATTGTAAGAATACATTTAATGTGAAATTTGAACTTGATGGTTTTTGATCGTTTTGATTATATTTGGTCGTAAAAATGATAATGCCATTCTCATTTCATCATCTACACTTAAAAGTCTTGATCTTTCTTTTTTTTCATTTTTATACTGAAAATCCGAATTCATGCAAGTAAGATGTAGAAAATTTTAACAATATTTTTAAAGCTCTTTCAGCTATTATGAGATAACCCCCTCTAATTTTAATCCAAAATGAATTAATTGACTCTTCCGAATGTTTTTAAACGAAATCTCGATTATTATACAGAGCAAAAATAGTTTTTCTTCTTCATTCAAAATTAATTCAAGATGTATCCGTATCACTAATGGATTACAAACCCAATCAAATTTTTATATCCATCTTTATACAAAAGGATAAGTTAAATGTACCACGAATACCTGCAGTTTATTTCTATAAAAAGCGGCTGAGGGATTCAGACTGGATTTTTTTTCAAGGAGTATAATTAATAATTTTAAAAAGAATTTGGCGGCACACAAAAGTGCTGTGGCAGAGTGATTGAGAATCACTGTTGTAGAGGCTGTATTGGGAAATATCAAAGCATTTTCTTTGTTAAGGATTCAAGTCACTACAGAGTCATATTTTCACATCGAGAATTTTTTTATAATGTGAAATTAAGCATTTGGCATAAATTCACATATATTGTCCCAACTTTTTAAAAATAATTAAAAGCAATATATGCTATATTTTATGTGATTTTTTCGTTTAAAAAATATATGTTAATTATTGCATGCTTTACATTTTTTTAAAAATGTTAAAACTTTGGCAAATTTATCAAAAATGTTCAAAAAAATGTGCTTAATCTCTTTTTTTTAAAAATATATTGGAAATTAAAACTATATTTTTAACAATTATAAACATCTTTAAAATTGTACATAGGAACTTATATGCATTAAAAATCTTTCTAAATTTAAAAATAAATGCAACAAAAAAGTATAGTTTTGTCTAAAAACTAATGTATAATCATTTGTATTATAAAATTCTTTTATTTTAATGTAGTTTTCTAGCTAAAAAAATTGTTATGTTATAGTATAAAACTTAAAAAGTAAATATAATTCCAAGATTTGAAATACTTTATAAAAAAATAAATTTGTTATATAGTACTTATAAACATATATACTATAACAAATATTTAGTTATATTTATTTTTAAAATATTATAAAATTGGTGACATTTTTTGCATGACACTTTTTAAAAAAAAATTTTATATTGTATAATTATTGAAAGTTATTCTCAAATCCATTTTCTCCTGTCAATTTTATTATAAAAGAATAATTGCTGTGTTTAACTGTTCACACACACATTAAAAATATTATTTTTTGAGTTTTCCTTGTATTGATCATAATATGGTAACATAACATGAAGTACAATTATAGCTTAATCATAATTTAAGTGATGCAAATTGAGTTAACGTGAGAATGTTAAGTAAAATATTACTTTGAAATTCTAATTTTATTCTACAGTTATGGAAATTATTCATTCTGAGATTATTTTCTACCATAATTTAATTTTGTTTGCTTCAATTATGAGAATGATTACAATTTCAAAATTACAATGAGGCATTAATTTTAATCTAATTTATATGGTTTATATTTTGGTTCATGATATACTTCCCTTTTGAAATAAAAATAATATTAACAGAAATCTTCTTAAAAATTCTCTCGCACTTTAAGCTATTTTTGAAAAATTACCTTCTCTGCTAAAATGTTTGCCTTCATCTAGATGATGACAGACAGTAATTCCAGTTGCATCTATTTCCTTTACTCTCTTATAATGACACGTGGTATAGAAAAGTATGTAATCCTATTAATTTTCTTAACTAAGGAAAAGATCTTTAGTATTCTGAATGAAGATTGTTCATTTTGATCTAATTATCATCTATTCAATATATATATATTTAAATATAAATTAAGTGAAAATTTTTTAGAATTAATACTGCTTTTTAATAATATTCATGATCTAAATTTTTTTTTATCAATCCAAGTTTTCTATTGATAACCTGATGAATGATACTATAAATCATTTGTTACACTACAGTTTTTAAAATGCACATTGACTCTGTCAATCTCGTATTTGTTGATAGTATTTATTTTTAGCAGTAGTCTGGGCTATTAAAAAGGAAAATTCATATGAATTAATTGTGAGACCGTTAAACACATACAAATTAAGTTTAACAGTTTTTCAAACCCTTAAATAAAATATTGATGTTGCGTAGGTGAAAAATCAATTTAAACTCTTTTTCTTATCATTTGCACCTGAAAATGATATATTTATTATGAACAGTCTATTGTACATTCCACAAGTGATTTCAATATTATTATTGTAATTCAAATGTAGTAATTTACAATACATCTTGTTTTATGCACGAGGTAATTTACTTTTTAGTTAATTATGCTAATGATTGTAAAAGATGCAAATCCAAAAATTGATCTTATATTACTGTCACATATAAAAATTTAATGAATTTAATCTAAATTATATCATGGAATGAGAAAAATATACTATGCATGTATTAAAGGGAAAAAAATTATTAAATTACTGTAAAATAAATAAAGCCTCTCTCTAAATAAATAGCAAATAAAAAAAAAATTTTAGCATGATTTTGAGTTAAATTTATAAGCTTATTTATGGTACATTAGTTACAATGTTTTAGAACTGATGTCAATAAAATTGTAAGAAAAGAAAAATATATATATGTTTTTTTAATTATTTATATATAGCAAAGAGCATCTAAACAGAAAAGTAACATTAATAAGCTAAGTATCTTGGAATACTTTACTCAGATGTATTATTTTTTTCTTTTATATATGTTTATATTAATTTTATTCCAATTTCACAGGATAAAACAAGAAATGGATGACCCTGGAAGCCATTTAATTGGAGGAGATGGCTATTGTTCTCAGGTATTTCTCCCTTCTATTAAGGAGTTATTATCTTTAAAGATTTTTATAATTTATAATGAGGTTTCATATTATTGAAACTTATTCAAACCAATTTATTTAGGAAGTTATCAATTTAATTCTTATTGGAAAAGCTGTACCAAACTTGTTTGATGGAGACTTGGAATTGAATTCAGGTGGTTCAGAAACAACCCTTCTTCGAGGTATACCCAAACAGTCAAAGATTGGATTATTATCATTATATGAATACCAAGAAACTTGCACAGTAAGTTTATCAAAATATTTAAATGTGGTATAATTAAAAGAATTTTTAATAATGAAATTTTATATTCTTTGTCAAGAAAATTTAATATAGGAAATTATGTATGTCATTGGATGAAAGAAATTTTTTAAAAAAAGTAATTATCCAGTGTTCTAAATAAAATAAAAATTGTATCATACCCTTGTTAATCTTAAAATTTTGTTGGAAAATTTCTCTTCTTATTTGATTAGGAAAAGATTGTCAGTTACAGAAAATTCATATTTTTAAATCAATGTAAATATTAAGATAAAATGTAGTTAAAGTTTGAACTTTTCTTCATGAGCTGCATCTACACGATGCTGGGTGCTTTTGTGTTTCTTAATAAGTTCCTGAGCTGTTGGTTCAAATAGTTTATTTACAGTTTGCGAGGCCTAAGAGCAATGACCTTATTCTCTGCTTGTACATGTTCCAAGTGTCCGAAAGTTCTGGTTTACATCATAGGAGGGGCGTGACATTACTCCACCCCAACACCATTCAAAGCTCAGCTATTTTCACTTAATTTCACAACTGTAGATCTCTATCTTCTAACAAACTGTGCCACAAAACTGGTTTTTTTGTTGTTGTTGTTTTTTGTCGAACATCAATTAAACTGTTTAAATTAATTGTGTGAATAAAATTAAAATAAGTTCACATGTTAAATGAACAGACATAAGGCTCAGAACATATACATAGCATCCTTGAATTTTTTATCTAAATTACTGTTGTTAATACATTGTTACTATATTGTTTTTTAAAGCTAATCTTATTAAAGAAAGATGTTTACTTTTCAACTCAATAGAAGAATTTAACTGCAACACAATACATGCATATCATAACAGGTGTTACTTAAATTGCTTCCTCATCTGAAGGAGTAAATGAACCAAAATCAGGATAAGAAAGTGTACTTACAACCCAGTAACCAGTGATAAAATATTTACAGGATTAGAATGAATAATAAATTAACATTCTATAAAATTTTTGAAAGCTTAAAATTTATCATTTCATCAAACTGTATTATTGTAAAGAAATTTTATTGATTGAAAAACATGTAAAATATTTACACTAACGAATAAATAAGGGATCAATATAACTAATTTTTTTTAGTTTAAATGAAGTTTTTAATACTTTACAAAATTATCTTAATAACCTGATGGAAAGTAAAGAAATTCTGTATATTTTTAAGAATGATAAAATGAATGATTATACTCTAGTTTTCTTTTATGTAATATGGAGAAATTATCCAAGTACAAATCAGATAACACAGAAGCAAGGGGAAAACAATGCTCCTTCATTTTCCAAAATCACTTATGAATTCACTTTTCCAGAATATGTAATTATAGTTTATTTTTAAACAATTTATTTCTTTGCAATATATTTGATATTGTTATAAAATATTTGAACCAAATCATGTTTCTGTAAAAGCGATTGATTCTAAGTATAAATGCATGAAAAATCAGAGGAAAACTTTAAAAATGAGTAATTTTAATGAATATAAATAAAATGTTAATATATATATTTCCCTTTCTTCATTATTTTGTATAACTATTAGTAGTAATTTTTAATCTGCTATAAACTCAGAATTATGAAATATACTACTTTACTGTGATTCCATTAATTGTAATAAAATATAGAAAGAAATCCTAATTTTTCATTCAGCATTAAATATGATCATCATTATCTCTATTAAGCATTGTCACTATTGTTTGAAAATTTATTTGATCGATTTATATTTTAGGTTGGAGATAATTACAAAAATCCTATTTATCCAATCTGGATAATGCTTGCAGAAAGCCATTTCACTGTCCTTTTTGCAGTATCTAAAGACATTTATAAAAAAAGAAAATCAAAAGATACTTTTGTGTTATATCATTACGATGGACTGGCAAAACACCACGCAGAGACTGTTTATACTATAAGTAATAGTAAATTAATACTTTTTAAAAAATTTATTTGTATAATTTTTGAGAAAAAAATTTCATATCTACATACTGTGATATGTTTTTCTTTTGAAAAGATTAAATTTAAATTTCAAGAGTAAAATAATAAAAATACTCGTTTTTGAATATGATAAAGTTATTTCAATTTAAAAATTTTAATTTTTTTAGATCCAGCCGCTAATACCTCAATTCCTCCAAAAGATAAATCTCTTCCTATTGTGATACGTTGCATTTACACAAGGTATTGATTTAAAATTGAATTTCTCATTATAGTAAAATACCTACATAATGTGGTCTATTCCTTAATAATATATTTCTATAAATTAAAGTTTTCCTTTAATTGTAATTATGTACTGTGTATTTTAAAGAAAAAGAGTTGGCCAAATTGCTTATTTCAACCAATGATGTTAATTCAAATTTTGATTTTTTTTTTCATGGTTATTCATCTTTTTCCTCTTGAAACATAATGTATCATTTATTTTTCCTTTTAAGATGGCCATATGCTTCAGTTGAAACAAATGAGAAAGAAATCAATGAAGATAAAACTGAGGCCTCTGGAGTTTAAAAAAGGCAATAGGATTTGTGACTGAAGATTATAAAATAATTTTTAAAGAGGGAAAAATTGTATATTCAAACTTATATTGTTGTATATCATGTATTGTTAAGAATTGCTTTATGCAATTTTTTTAATCACATGCATGTTTCAAATAATCATTAATACCTTTCTATCAAAGAACTCTGAGAATAAATTATAAATAACTAAAGCATTTAGTTTGAATTTTTACTCTACAGAATTTTAAATAAGTTATAATTATTCACTCTTGCCAGAAATTTAATATTTATGTAGAATTATTTAATGTTTATGAAGATATTTTTACTTGTAGAACAGAATAAATTTAAATATAATGTAGAAGAAAAGAGAAAACAACAGCTTTCTTTCTTTCAGTAAGCATGAAAAGATGAGATATCACATTCAATGAAAAAAAATACTTATCAAATTGTTTTTTACAAGAGTAACATTTTTTTTAAATAAATGTTATTTATTTATAACTGAATTCTATCCCAAGTGATTTGCATTTATTAATATATCTAAAATAATTAAAAACTATTCTAATATATTTGAATGCATGTTTTGCTAAAATTTAAATTACAGCACTCACATTATTCATAAGATTTAATTTTCAGTTCAAACTGTATCAAAATCAATTATTTCATAATTTTTTCAATGCTTCTTTTTGTGATATTTTATTTAGTTCAAAACAGAACATTTCTTAGACTGAAGCAAGAGGTTTATCATTGTGATTTATTATATGTTGAAGTAAATATTTAATAAGGGCTTTTTTTTTGCATTTTTTACCTAATATGCTATTTAAAAATCCATATTTTCACATATTTATAAATTACACATTATCAACATAAAATTCATTTCAAATTTTTAAAAAATTGTTACTTTATTAATGTTACATATATATACGTAAAGCTTATTTTAATTGAACTCTAGATTCAAAGTGTCATGATTGTTCACTGAATAAATCAAAGAAGCCACATTAATTTAGTAGCAAGTCATGATTTATGAATGTCAAGCAGATTAATATCAAATGAAATAATGCAGGATGCTATAGGGTTTCAAAGTACACAGATGGAATGGTATGAAAGTTTGACGAATAACATATCAGTTCAAGTGTCATTTACATTACCTAATCATTGATTAAAAGTCATTAAGCAAATAGAGTTCATGCAGCTCTAATCTAACTTTGATTAAAAACAAACAGCAGCTGCCATTCAATGAACCATTTTATTTTCATTATTATAAACAAGTCAATTTGGTAAAGAAGCTTCTACTTCTGGCAATACCATGTATCCTTCCTTGTTATTCATAAAATATATAATTCAGATAGAAAAGTGTGTCTAAATTTATTCAACTGCATTGAAAAATAAGTTCAAGCTGTGAAAACACATGCTAGGCAGAGGTTTCTTTTTATGAGAAATTTTGTAACAAATGTCCATCTATCTTCCACTTGTTTGACTACAAATTTAAAATGTTCTTTGTACAAAAAAAATTTATTGCAAATGAGATGTTAGAGTATTTAGAGATGCCTTGTTAAAATATATATTGAAATCTGGATAACTTTATTTTGGAACCAATTTCATGACCTTTACATAATTCACTGAGAAAAACATAATTCTTTGCAACAATATAATTTATACCAATTAAATATAATTCCCATATATTTCATAAATTAAGTTATTTTTAAAACATAACTACATTTGATATAGTTTTTTATTTTTTGGATTGTTCAGTATTTCTCAAGAAGCAAACAGTTGGGTTTGAATTTGTTCTACTCATCTAAAAGTTTCTTTCACTCTGACTTTATCAAAATAATAAGAAATGTGTATTATTGGAATGAAGTAATAATGACCAAAAATTATATTATTCACACAAAAAAGTGTTATAAAAACATTGCTTTATTGTATTATGTAATACAACCTATAACAATCTTATAAATGAAAATTAATGAGCCAAAGCATAACATTATTAAACATGAGTAGACTGCTATTAACAAGGATTTAATTGAATAAATTAAGTTTAGAAAGAGATCTCTATCTTTTGTGATTCAAATTTATTCAAAAATATTTTTATAAATTTGCATTATAAAATTTGTTAGCAATATTTTAAAACTTAACAAACAATGATAATTGTCTGAAGTATTATTAAATGCATAGGCTTAAAAAAACAAATAAAAGTTAACATAAATGCATAGATAATTTTTAATATTCTTTATAAGAACATACACATTCATAAAACTATTGATCAGAATGTTTTTTTTTCTCAAATTGTAGTTACAAATATAGTAATTGTAAAAAAAAATTACAATATACAAGTTAAATCTGTTAATATAAAACAGGTAAGAATAAATGATGCAAGCAAAGGTTTAAAATGATTTGAAAACTTTATGCTGTTCAAGTCAACACTGAGATTACATTTAATTAAACATTCAAGTAAGAGTTGCTGTTTCTATTAAGTACTTTTAATTTGTATGTATATTCACTTATACTTTTTAAGAACAATATATTATAAATTATTTCTGAAATTAACAATATATTAAACATTTATATGCACATAAAATTCCTTTTTAAAAAATACGAAGGATAAATTTTCAAAATAAAATACATGCAGAGAATAAATCTTCTATTATATAGTAATATTTTAAAGCTAAATGAGCACATTATATATATATATAACTTAAAAGTCTATCTTATATTATTATTGCAGTTAATTAAAATTCATTATCAAGAGTTTAATTTTTTGTCTGAGTTCAATCTGTTACAAAATTCTGAATGCATATCATGCAAATATATTCCTTTAAGAAAGAAGACAATTTCAAAAGTGATTTTATTCAATACTTTTAATAAATTCATCAAAAAATTTTGCATTGCAATGAATTTATAAAATAGTACCTTAGATAAAAAAAATAATAAAAACCAATAAAAGTAAAAGCTTTTTAAAAAAAAATATTTGTTATGAGAAATATTCTACTGCAATAATAATTGTTCTTTATTTATTTTATATATATTACATACTAGAAACAGTATTAAAAAAAGATATACCGTAAAATCCGGTGTATAACACACACCTATACTTTCAAGCTGCAATTCTTAATTTGTAGGGATATTCGCCCTATACCACACAACCCCCTTTTTTACAAAGAAACCTGAAATGTATGTTTGCAATGCTCTTATGTTTTAAAGCCATTTATTCCAAGCTTTAGAAAAAAGCAGTATACTTCTATAACAACAACCCTTTAAGTTTATAAGGAATACCATTTCTGTTAAATAAATATTATTTCAATATATGTAGAAGTCTAATTTTTTTCTATGCTCATCTTTTTTTTTATTTTTAAAGCTCTCGTTTTTTTATCCAGCATACAACACACACCCATAAATTTTGAGCTTATTTTTTTGTGTTAATTGTACACATTATATGCCAGATCTTACGGTATATATTTAAAAGGTGTTTTTTTTTCACACAAATTAAAAATACTACATCAGGAAACAAACAGAACCATGCTAAACCTTCCTCAATAAAATGAAATGGCATGACCAGTATATCAAAAAACAATCCAATTAAAGAATAAACCAATTAATTGGAAGCTTAAAAAAAGTTAATAACATATACAAGTTGAAACAAAAAGGATAGCAATGCTTTTAACAATTTTAACAGTGAATTTAAAATTTTTGCTATCTGAATTAGAATCAGGTAAGTTTGATTTAAAAAAAAATACATTTTTATGCTTTTGGAATTTAAAAAGGCTAATTTCAAGGCCTTTTTTTTAATAAATATAAACATACACAGATGAACACTTGCATGAAAAAAGAAAGAATGCTATATTTAAGAATACTATAAATTGAAATATATTAAATCTAAATTAAAAATGTTACAAATAAAATATATAATTAAATTACTCTGAATTATCTGCTGTAATTTTTTTCATAAATTTTATATGCTTAAGTAAAAATTACTCAGCTTTGTAAAAAAAACATTAAAATTTTTAAGAATAATTATTAACAATATCAGAAGTTTTAGTGAATAGTAGAGCAAAAGTACTCATTACCAGCCTACTTGATAGGAAAAATAAAATACTTCAACTTTAATGTACATCAAATATTAATAATGGCATTAGTAAATAACTAAATTTTTTTGTAAAATAAAAATTATTTTCCTGTGCTCTTTTTTTTTAAATTATAATTTAAAATATAATTTTAAATTTCATTTGGATACTATGTTTTACAGTACAAAATCTAAAAAAAAATTGTATATATAAGGTAACTTATTTCATTTAGAATGACAAAAAATACAATCTAATTAAATCTGATACAAAATTATGACATAAAATATTGAATAGAAAAGCAATTTAAAATAGCCACAAGACAAAATCTGAGAAATAAAACTTAAAAATAAGTAACTTCTTTAAGTATATTAATGATTAACATTATTTCGGAATAGATATCTTCTTTAATACAGTTATTTATAAGGAAAAAAATTGTAGCTTTCTACATTTCTTTCTTTTTCTGCTTCATGTATATCTAAGTATTTTCCAAAATAATGAACAGTATTTGCATTATTTAAAATTCACTCATAAATTCTACAGTATGAAACATTTTCAAGACATAACAAAGATTTTAAAAAAAACTACCATATTTTATTCTCAAATTACTTTTTAGTTCTTTTTTTAAATTTTACAATATCTTCTAAGTTCTTAAATGATAAATTGGGTAACATTAATTTCCAAATTATAACCATAAATTGATTTAAATGCAATTCAAATTGTACTTTTATTTCAACTTATGATCTATATTCTAATAACAGCAAACATTTCTGTTTTTTGGCATGTTTCCTCAATTTAGGAGAAGCAGATTTTATTAATTTTTCTTGAATATATATATATATAATAAGCATTTTTATAAATCTTAAAAACTACATTTTTATATAAATAGACTAAACATACATTAATTAATTTGGTACATCAATATATTCAACGAAGAATACATTTGCATTTTTTAAAAAAATGTCACTGAATTTTATATTTAATATAAAATCACAGTTTTATAACTCATTATGTTTATAATTAAATCATGCTGAACAAGTTCTTAAGTTTGTCCGTTTTTAGTCTTAATGTTTGGAAATAGAATAACTTAAAATTTATTTCTCAGTAAAAAAAGACTAGAAGAATACAAATGAAAGAGCTCTTGGATAACAGTTAAAAACATGTCATACAAATAACTCATATGTGGAGCTCTATTACAACAAATTAAATATCAAAACAATGTTTATAAATTCTAAGTTTTTAACGTAACTGTGTGAACACATTTATATCATGGAAATTTAAAAATTCTTTGGCAGCAAAAGTGGCATTTATCAACATTTCTGCATTAATGATTGAGCACACTGTGCTCTGATGAATCTCATAATATTAACTTCAGAAAAGGAGTATAAGTAAGCTCTTTATCAAGGTATAAACCTTATTAAATGCAAAAAGTAAAGAAAGAAAGAAAAAGCTACAGGTAAAAATCAAGTAATATTCTCTCACAAATCACATCATAAAAAATTAAAGCCTGTTTGTTAACATACAGCTAGACATTTAAATTCAACATTTTATAAATATATTTTCACAATTAGTGTTATACATAAAAGTATGCTTGATAAAGCAGGCAGTGTGACATAAAAACAACACTACATATATAACATCAATAGTTTACTCCAAAGAATACATACAATAGTTAAAAATACATTAAGAATATTTACATATTTGCACATGTTAGGGGAAACATAATATAATTTCTCAAGAAATAATGTTACTAGAATAAAAGTGACTAGTACTGAAATTATATATAAATCATTCACAACTAAAAACTACAGTATTTGATTAATCAAAACGTATATAGGCAGAAAAATATAAAATAAACAAATTTTGAGGGGGAGGGATTAACCTAAGAAATTCATCACTAATCTTAAAAACATAGAAATCTCAAAATATTTAGTAAATTAACAGAAGAATCAAGTCTTAAGCAATGACAACTATCACAACATAGTGTACATAAATTTGTAGTCAAGCTTCTAACAATTCAGTAGTGAAAAGTACAAATACACTTTTCTTCCAAAACGATTTTGAAAAAAATAATGGTACAGTATTAAATAATGACACAACGACTGTCTCTTCGAAACCAAAATCTTCGGCGTCTTTTATCTTGTAAAGGTGGCTGATTTCTAAAAATAAGTTGTAAATGTATGGTGTGAAGTCATATTTTTCACATTAAAGTGATAATTATGCAAAGTGATTAGTACTAAATTAAATGATGCCACAAATAATTCCTCTATAAATTGAGTTTTTTATTAATTTTCATTCCTTTCAAAAATCTCCTTTCATTAATAAACAAGATACAATAAAAATGAAGATATATTTACTGTAAAATCACCTTTATAACTTTTTAAAATTAAATACAATACAAAAAAAGGGAGGTTAGGTATAACTAAAGAGATTGAAATTAACTTTCTCATTTTCTTGTGCTATACTATTCTTAAAATTTCATTAAATTTTACTCATTTTATTTCACATAAATTATCTAGCTTATTGTTAATATCACAAAATATACAGTTGTTATTTTTTATATTAAATTTACATCTTCAACTTTAAAAACTGATAAATTAGAAACTGAAAACTCTCAAAGTCAGCTTTGCTGTATTTATTATACTGTCAAATATAACATAATTATTACATACCGTATTATCTTAACGACTTCATGAAATGCTGCATCAACATTTAAAGGAGGATCTTTAGCACTTGTTTCAATATATGGTATCTAAAGTTTAAAAGATTTATGTGAATTCTTGATTTTATAGAATAGCAAACTAGTCTTGTAATTTGCCACAGTCAATTTAAAAATACATTTTACTGATAAAAACATTTTGACAAATTCCATGAAAACATTTGTACTTGCTACAAAACAAATAATAAATAATTATAATAGTCAGAAATGTAAAGTAATAAAATTAGGCACAATATTAACACACAGAAATATAACATAAAAGTAAATATTACACTATAATTATTTCTTTTTAAACAATTCATATTAATGACAAAAAAAAGAATAATGTTCCTATATAAATACTTCTGTAAACATGCAATTTTATAATATGAAATGATAATTTCAGATTGGTTCAGTTTGAATTAATACTACTCTATACCTATATACATAAGTTACACTACATAATTCTAGCTAAATCACAAAGGAAAAATTTAAGCCACTAACTTATTCTACTGATCTCTATATCAAGTCAACTGAGGATTTCAATGCTGAATTGAATTTAATGTGAGTATTCTTGATTGTTTTGCATGGCAGTTAATAAAAATAAGACTTTAATTAGACAAATTATGTTTGACTCAAGCACTGCCAGTGTGATGAAATTAATGGTCATGCCTACTTAACTAATAAGGCTCCCTTGACAATTTTAAGACATAATCTCAAGCACTGATGATGCCATCTGATAAAGCTAAAAACATTAAAATATCTAATTTGTCTTGAATACATTTTTAAGTTCAAAAATTTCATAAAAGCAGTACATACTTTTAAACAAACAGCTAATTCTTTTCCTTGTTCTTCAGATACTTTTCGCAAATGCACTAAATCAACTTTATTAGCGACAAGCAACATAGGATAAGAATCTCTAAAAGGAAATACACATGTACAAAAATTATGTCAAGAATTTAATTACTCATATCATATACAGAGACAAAATTAAAAAATGTTTCATTACATTTTTGGGACAGATTTGCTTGCAGAACTGCTTAAACATTCTATTCATCATGTGAAGGATACTTTTTCACAATAATTAATTACAGTCCGACCTCAATTTGGCGAAGTCACTAAATCCCCAAAAAGTTTGTTATGCGGAAAATTCGTTAAATAGAGATTCATCTTTTAATGTACTTAAGAAACCACGTAAAACAAGTTTTAAATTCATAAACACTACACATTATTAAAAAAAAGTTAATATTCACATTTTATTTTTTTAAATTAAAATCTACTTATTTTATAAATCTTCCCAACAAAAAGAAATCTGTAAGGAAAACAAAAAAAAAAAAATATTGTGCAAGAATACACTGTATTTTTAAATTTAAAAAATAATTTTATAGTAAAATTAATAAATTTTACTGACATTTTCTAATTTTAAGCTTACAAGTAATTTTAAACATACATTATTTTATAACTAGTAATTTTTAGCAAAAAAACTGCATGCATCCTTAAAATTAATTAGTGATAAAATCTGTTAATTTTGAGTTTTTATTTGAAAAAATAAAGAGCAATTTTATTGTTCTAGGTGAGTTAGACACCTGGTAGAACTAGCTCAAGGTCACTGATCCCCATAAAATGAATTGATAGAGGTTCGTTAAATGGAGATTTAACTATACTTTATTCATTATAATTCAAAATTTTTTAAACATCAATTTTTATAAATCACCAATATAATTTTTTTCCTTTGTTTATTAATTTCATTTTGCTATGTATTTTTTATGCATGGTTTTTTAATTATTTGTTTTTTCTCCTACAGTGAAAATAAGTCATACCAAGGTAAATAAAAATCTTTAAGTCATTTTTTCTCTCCAAAAGACAAAATGAAAAGTATTGAAAAAACAAACTTGAAATGTTAATTCTAAACTTTCTTTATTTTTAATATTTTAGTAGAAGTTAATAAGATTAAATATTAAACTCAAACATCGTTTAATAGCTCATATTTCTTTAATTAGGATAGAATGAAATTATTCCTAAAATACATACATTCTAATTTTATTGTTACTTCTATTTATTTATTTAAGAACTAAGGAATTTTCTTTCTGCTCACAGGAAAGGGTATTTTAGCTCTTACTCATGGAAAGAGAGAGAGAGGAGTTTTGTATGAGCCAAGAGGCTGATTTTTCTAATAGACACAACAAACCTTTCATGAATTTTTTTTAAAAAACCTCAATTAAAAAAACACACTATATTTTTTAAAAAATTTTGTAGTTTCTTAGCATATTTCAAATATTAAATACATAAAATTTTATACTTTAAACAACTAAAGAACTTTCAACCAAGAAAAAATAGTATAAATCATTATAATTTAAATAAATTTAGTCTATTTAAATTTAATAATGGAATAAAATAAATCTAAAAACAGGCAATAATATCTATTTACATCCAGGACTCTACAAAGTTATACAAAATTCAATTTTACATTAAAAAAAATTATACATCTATATAAGTGATATCTCTAACATAATATAGTATAAATGAAGCATATTTTTTTTATTTGAGCAACAGTTACTTAAATTTTAATTTAGATATAAGAAATCAATTTTAAATTTAAAGAATACACATTATAGTTCAATGATAGTCCTATTAAAAGATAAGTTATGTACCTGTCTTTAACTCGTAAAATTTGAGTATGAAAATGCCGAATATTTTCAAAACTCTGTTTATCAGTAACAGAGTACACAAGTAAGAATCCATCTCCTTTTCGCATATATTGCTCTCTCATAGCACTAAATTCTTCTTGACCAGCAGTATCCAGGACTAAAAAGTCATACACAATTTACTTTTGAATGAAAAATTAGTTACATGAAAATACAAAAGTAACATTTTGAATGATGCTTCAACCAACCAATATACAAGGAAGTTTTGTGAAGTTTTAACTACTAAAAAATAATTGATGTAGGAACTTAATTTTGATTAGTTATTTTTCTCTGTACAATAATCCAACCATTCATTTTTCATAGTATTTCTTGACTTTTCAAAGAACGTGATTGTAGAATTCGATACTTGTGTGTGGCACTGAAAAAAATTGTTCTACCTTTTGAATGATATCAATTTGTTCATCATTTGTCAAATCTCCGACCCTAAAAGGAGACAAGTTAGAATGTTGCAGTTGCAGGGGAATTTTACTCCACTGATATAGCATATAAAATCTTCTCCACCATTCTGTATAAATGATTACTTGTGTACACATCTTAAGTTACTGGGATCAGTGCAGTTCCAGAAAGGAATAACAATGACGGATCAGATACACTCTATTTGAAAAAATTTTGTAAAGAACAAAAGAGTATAGCATTGATACCTCTCACTTGTTAATCAATTTTAAAATTGCATATGACAGTATCGACAGAAAAAAAAATTACTGGCAGCAATAGTAGAATTTAACATACCAAAAAAGCTGATAAGCCTGACAAAGATGACTCTTAAAGATTTGACAGGTAGAGTTTAGATTTTATTGTATTTCTCAGAAATTTTTCATACTGAAAAAGGGCTGCGAAAAGGCAATGTACTATCATGCCTACCATTTAATTTGGCACTGGAAAAAGCCATAAAGGACTCTGAATTAAACACAAGTGGGACTATCCAGCACAGAATAATCCAACTGCTTGCTTTCGCCAATGATACAGATAACATTGGGCACACTAAACGGTCAGTTATCAAGGCATTTATCTAGCTTGAGAGAGTAGCAAAGGAAGATGGGCCTGACCATCAATGAGGATAAAAAACTAAATTTATGATTTGATCAACAAAAAAAATAATAAAATAAAATAACTATGGACATATCCCCCCCACACCACCACCAATGACACGTAATTATACTTTTGAGACTGTGAGCCAGTTTAAATACAGTTGGACCCCGATTTAATCGAATTTTGAGATTTAACAAATAATAACCCCCCAAACAACAAATTATTTGAACAGCTGAAAATTTTTTTTATTAGTTTGTACAGAAAAAAAATGGATTTTATTCAAGTGACATATCCTTTTTGTTCAGAACAGAAAATTGTTTTCTCGTAAGCAGCAAATTTCAGCAGGAAAGGGTGCAGAACCATTTTTAGACTTTGCAGGTGAAGATGAGTCATGAGTATAACATATCATGTGAGTTTTGAAAAGGACAGGAAATTTCTGTCTTATCTCATCCCACTCCATGATGCAGGGGATATCTTAAGATTTTAACCATTATGTTACATTTGATGGTGAACTGCCAATCTGTGCTACTGAAATTAAAGAAACTTCTGATTTTTCAAATTCAATGAATAGCAATTTTGATGAAGAAATTGATATTGAAACTCAACATTATTAATACTTTACATTTTTTAGAAACAGTTAAAATATACCTTATGTAGCAAGATGTAAATGATACAATATTTTCTTTGCATAAAGTCGAAAAACAACTTTTTCAAGTTAGGAGTTGAAAAGATTGTCAAACATCTATTAATTAACAACTTAAAATTTCCAATTAATTTGTGCATAATAATTCACTAGTTGTATTTTTAGCTGTTGAATAAAAAGTGTGTAGTTTCTAACTATGGCTATTTTTTGTGCAGATGTTTTTTATAAAATTTTTAAAAGGTAAGTGCCAAAAATTCGTATTTTACTTGAACCCGTTATAATGAACAAAATGTCTGGTCCCGATGAACTTGCCAAATCGGGGTTCAACTGTATCTAGGAACGATGATTTCAAGCAGCAATGATATAAAAAATTGGTTTTCTATGGATAATAGATGTTTCTATGGCCTTAGAAATCAATTAAAATCAAAATTAATCAGTTTAAAAATCAAAATAAACCTTTATAAAACTTTGATAAGGCCAGTTGTCTTTTACAGAAGTGAATGCATGACCCTCAACAAAGCAAAAACAGACATGCTGTTGATCTTTGAAAGGAAAATTCCTCAGGAAAATCTTTGGACTAGTAAAACATAATGATGTGTGAAGAATACTATACAATAATGAAGTTTATAAAAATATGCCGAACCCAACATTGTAAAAATAGCTAAAACATCCCGCATTAAATGGTTGGATCACATAGTTAGATATAATGACTTACCGTAAAATCCGGCGTATAACGCGCACTTTTAACTCAAAAAATAAGATCGAAATTTAGGGGTGCACGTTATACGCCGGGTATAAAAATGAAAGCTATAAAAGTTTTTAAAAAGTTGACCATAGAAGAAAATTAGACTTCAACATATATCGAAATACAGTTTATTTAAAAGAAATGACACTCCTTGTGAACTTAAAGGGTTGTAGTACTAGAAGTATACAATTTTTTCAAAAGCTTGGAATAATAACTTGATTATATTGCTGCAAAACATAACATTGTGCACATACATTGTAGGTTTTTTCCTAAAAAAAGGGGGGTGCGCGTTATACGGCAAATATACCTAAAAATTGAAAATTTCAGCTTGAAAGTATGGGTGCGCGTTATACGCCGGATTTTACGGTATTTCCTATTAAAAAGATAAACTTTTCAAAAAATGATGAAAAG
Organism: Trichonephila inaurata madagascariensis; assembly: GCA_019973955.1. NCBI lineage: Eukaryota > Metazoa > Arthropoda > Arachnida > Araneae > Nephilidae > Trichonephila > Trichonephila inaurata. The sequence goes on from BMAV01002826.1 coordinate 704,674, forward strand.
GAGGAAGACCATTAACTAGGTAGCTGGATAATGTTGAAAAATGACTTAAGGGTAATTGAAGTAAACCGATGGAGGGCTATTGTGACAGATAGAGTCAGATGGAGAGCCTTGGTCAACAATAGGCTGTAGTGCTTAAGAATCCCTGACCCTACAATGCTTTTTTAAGTTCAGGAAACAAAAAAAATTCCCTTTGCTGAGATTGGGAGAACTAATTAGATGCAGGAAAATTTCAAAGTTACATTATTTTGATTCCTCAATTGTACTTCAAGATGAGTGAGTACATTTAAAACAAACACCTTTAGTGATCAAATAGTACCTTTTCTTGGTCAGAGCATCCCACTATTTGTTCAGTAACATGCAATAATAGTTCTACATAAATAGTAACTGCTCAATAGTTCCAAAAAAAGAGAAAGCTTGACCTTTCCACCAAATTTCTACACATTAGACTTCTTGAGGGAAAACGAGTTGTCACTGTTCCATACTTATATCTTTCCTCTGGATCACACCAAGATGTAACTGATCATCTAAAAAAACCAGTAACCAAAAAAATTCGTTTCATCTTGCTTCAAAAGATTTAATATCTCTCCTAGCATATTGTACAGTGTTTGCTTCTGAAAAGGAGTCAGTAATCATAGAACCTAGCATGCTGACAGCTTTGTCATGTGCAGTTCTTTGAGAATTAATTTCCTCACACACACTTCCATAACTAAGATCAGTCACATTCATGATCCTCTGAATAACTGTTATTTGGTTTGATACGATAAAGTCCTCTTTTTTTCAATGCAAGCATTCTATAGAGTGATGGTTTTTCATTTCTTGAATCATCTTTGGGCAATGGCATAACATACATCCCAGCATCACTGGGGAGCAAAGGCTGATTGCCGCCAAGTACCTACCCTTTGTAAATTCCAACTTGGGGCCCCAAACCTGACTTTGTAGGGGGGCCCAAATGTTCTCCGTTTATGCCACTGTCTTTGGAGGACATGTCATTAACCCTCTCGATGCATAGTGCTACATGTGTTATGCTTACTTTTGCCTGTGGAAATAGCGGGATGTACAGCAAGAGGGTTAATATTAAAATTCCTTTTGAATGCCCAAAAGTGTCATATGATGGGTTATCTCTTCATAAACAGCCATCATTGTATCCTGCACTTGCAGGCACTACAGCCTTTCAAAAGAAAGAACTTAATCACACTCTACAAGCCCCTTTCTTCATCATATATTGTGGATTATTTAATTCTAAGACTTTCTAAAATCAATATTTATAATTGTAATTTACAATACTATGCACACATCGATAAACTGATACGCAGAAAAAATTTTATCCAGAAATCTTCATCAATTTTTAGTTATAATTAAAACTTCACGATACAACAATATATAAAATAGAATATTTTTCAATTTTTTTTTGTACATTATGCATAAGAAATTATAGAACAATCAATTCGGGATATCAAATAATTTAACACATCTAATACTTTTGAATGTTTTTGAAATTTATATTGATAAAATCTGTCACTAAAACTCAATATAAAATTAAAAACATCAAATTATGTTACGACATTTAATCATGTTGGTTCATTCTTTATATAACAAAATTACATCACTGATAAAATACGAATCAAATCTGAAACAACAACATTCTCATTCATTCTAAAATTTACTAAATTAAACAAATAATTCCTAAATTCTTGTTGTTTTGAAAATATCAGAAAATCATTAAACTTTTTAAAATAGAAAAAATATTTTCTCATTAAAGAACTCATTTATTTTTCAAGGGAAATATAAATATTGAAATATATAACAAATCTCATGCTCAAATAAAAAGGTTTTTCTTTTCTTTTTTTTCACAATATTAAAGACATAGTAATTTAATTCTGTAAGTGATTTACAACAGAGTCCCCCAAACTTTTCACCACCACGGACCGGTCAATGTTTGATAATTTTACTGCGGCCCGCTGAGGGTAAGACGTTGATTTTTTATATTTTAGATTGCTTTGGTTTAATAATTTTAATATAATTGTATTTGAATTACCCTTCAGAATAAAATACAGTTACACCAAAAAATGAATATAAACGTGATTTAGCATGGAATGTGAAATGATTTCTATGGAAAGTCCCCCAAACCCGAGAGAAATGTACCCCCAGTAAATAAAATGGGACTACTATTATGTTCCTGGGGCGGCCTGGGCCAATTGATCTGAGGACCAGGGGTTGAAGATCACTGATTTACAAGATATGTGTTCTAATTACTTTTAAATACATATTCTATTGCCTATTTAATAATATTTCGAAGAGAATTGCATAGTTTCTCACTAAGGGCACACAAATAATAATACAATATATGCTGGGCTCCCAAATACAGCATTTAATTTTGTTTTGTTCAATAAATATTTATCCCAAACATTTTTCCTATATATTTCCTCCTTAGTTAATAGGTTTTGATAAAATACCTAAGATACATGAAGTTCTTTATAAAAGCAGAATAGAAAAATCCTTCTCATAACTTAATAATTAAGTAAAATCAATTTTAAGACTCAGAATTTTTTATAACAAGAAATGATTTTTATATAAAACATATTTAATATATATAACAGTAAATTAGTTGTTTAAGTAAGTTATAAGATGCCTTTTGGCAAAATTAGGAATCTCTTAAATAGGTTACCAAACTATCAACATTTGTTTATTGTCATCCCTATTTAGTAATATATTAAAATTAAATACATTCCAAAAAAGTAAAATGTAAACTTTTAATGCTTTTAAAGTATTATTGGATTTTAACAAATTAAAGATTTGGATATGAAAATTGTTACAAATCATAAACATACTAATATTTTTAAGGATTCTAATCATTTAGAAAAGAAAACTTTTTTTTATGAGCATTAAAAAAATTCATAACAGGAATCTAAATCACTCATTTTGTTCATTGCCATATGAGCTACAAATATGTGAAACAAATTAATTCAGACATTTACATGATCCATGCATCACAGTTCGACTTGAGCCATACAGTACTACATTACATGTATTTCTATCTTTTGGTTCACATCCATTTTGAAAACATGTAAATTATACTGCTCTACATATTAGTCAGAATAACTAACAGGGAAACATCCATCATAATTTTAAAAACAACAACAGATATTTCATTTGTATCATTGATTGCTGGATTGCTTATTAATATCACAACGCTTCGTAAGCCCAAGATTGCGGGTTCTATCCTAGCTGTGGCACATAAAAGATTCCTAGAGTATCAATTTGGTTCTGGTAGTCTTGGCAAAATTCAATCATGACAATATTTAGCATCTGACGTGAGCTTGAATTAAGGTGCCATCATGAAACAGTTCTCACATTTAGGAACTTCTCGATCTGCAAAGGCTTGGTTGCCAACATTTAGTCCATTAAGGGGAAATAAAGATTGATTTCATCATGGGTATGCACAAAAAAACCATGTTCACAAATTCTTAAATTGTTGAACATGTACAACAAATAACAACATGTTTAAAAAATGACTGTCTCTTTCCAAAAGATATCTGTTGCATTAAAATAATAAATAACAAAAATAAAGAACACATAACCTTTTCAAAAGTTTTTTGCATTTCAATTTATAAGAGTAATTAAAATAAAAGTGCAATCAAACCATAAATGGACAAACTTTGGTGGCACTCTCACTCTATTTTAATTTGACTTAAGCTTAGTCAAAAGAAAATATTTCAATATCAAACTAATATATGAAATCAAAATTACATGAGTGCATCACAACTAAATATAAACCCTTAAAATTTAAATAATATTTTTAAAAATCCAAAAACTGTACAAAAAAAATTGTTTATTATTTTATTAATAAAAGAACTTTAATATTCAAATTTCGTTATTTTTCGGATGAAAAAAAAAGGCATTTTGAAACTTTGCAGTTTAGGAACAATTTACACAAATATTTTGAATTTAATATCTGCAAAATTATTAAACATTTTAAAAGATGTAAAATTTACCATCAAGTATGCACCACTGCCCATCAACTTCAGTATGCTGTATGTAGGAATCTTCGATTGTGGGATCATAATCAGTTACAAACATTTTCTGAAAGAACTGAATCGTTAAAGCTGATTTTCCAACACCTCCATCTCCAACAACAACCAGCTTGTAGGTTGTGAGATTCTCATTAGGTGGTTTTGACATTTCCAAATACGAATTTTGCTCTTAATATCAAAATACTTTACGACAGATGATAAAAGTGTAATTCCTACACTGTGCTTAAGAATCTATCATTTAAACTCTATGAAAACTTTGTAAGTCTGTCGCCAGTATAGCTGCAAGGGAAAAAAAATACTTATACATTTCAAAAGGAAAATAATAATAACTCTAATATTCTATACATAGAAGTAAGGATAAAAGAAAAATGAGTGTAAATATTTATGTGGGTGAATGATATTATTCAATTTCAAAGAGATTGAAAAATTACAAATAAATTTTAACGTTAAAAATTGGAATATTGTTAATTTTTTGAAACCTTAAGAATGTACCTGAACTTTTCCAAGGAATAAATAGGTATTCAATTTTGGAAGCATCAACAGATGTAAATAGAGATCGTGGATTTGTAAGAAAACACTGAAATATGGCTGGTTTGTTTTGTTTTAATTTTTCACGATGAGGAATTGCCAAACAAATTTATCTAAATCTCTTCCAATAATCAATTTCCTGCAGCCTATGAAAAAAAAAGTATAATGTAAAAATAGAAATATTTATCTTTTTAAATTAAAATATAATTCAAGAAATTTAGAAGATTCCAGCACATTATTGGGCATTACAATTATATGTTTAATTGTAGTGGATTCGAATCCACAGGAAAATATTGTTAAACTGAGAAATAGCACACTTTTTAAGGAAATAGAAAAGCAGTATATTAATTGAAAAAACCCAATTTTAACTTTTAAAAAGACACTGTTAGGATTAAAATACTTAAGATAATTTAGTCTTACATTGCTGTCAAACCAATCTTGCAATAAATTTTTTCTCAAACTGATAATATTTGAAAACCTAAAGTGTTTATTATTACAAAATAAATATTTTTGTGCTTTTTCTTATAATCATTTTTCCGCAAGAGTCAATTTATATTTTAAAAATTTATGCTTAGTTTAAAGTGTTTGAAGGAGATTGAAGAAAAAAGGAATTGGATAAAAAGAAGTCTAATGAATGTTTTGTAAGATGGCAACAAATAAGATATCAATGTCTTTGCTTGGGTTACAATAATTGGCTATTTATGAATAAATGACTACTTTCAAAATATTTACAATAAATAAAAATGTAACAGTATAATAATCACACTCCTTGTTAAAAATAACTTCAATAATTTCGACCAGTTGAATCCATTAGTTTTATAAAAGATATTGTTCTTTTGTTGCTCTCAATTTGAGTATTGAAGGATTTCAATAGTTAATCCAAAATGCGTTTAAATTTTAACTTTCAATTTACTTAGAATATCGACTTAATAATCAAGACAATTGTTTAAGTTTTTAACATATACATGCTCATTAGAGACATAGTGTTTAGAAAATAAATAAGGTTAACTCAGATTCGTTGAACGGTAGATAAATTATAAACTCGAAATAGGAAAATGTGTTACATAAATTTTAATAGTTAGATTATTTACCAATACTACCTAAAGTACTATATTCTGGAATTTCATATCTACATTAATAATTAAACTTATGTTCTTGCATAAAAAAGTGTGTTTTTGGAAGATGTATTCAAGCAAAAGAAACAAGTATTGATGCATATTCAGCATAAAGGTATTATAAAAATTCATTGAAATACATATATAAATGTAGACGAAAGTGTCAAAATTAGCTGAAGTAACACGGAAAACTTACAAAAAAGGATTATTTTTTTTAAAATAGATTTTACTAAGCTGAACAGGAAAGCAAATAACAAATGTTTGTTTTGACTTTTATCTTAATATGATAAAAATATTTGTACATTTTTTTAAGTCTCAAGGGGAAATACAAAATAAATCAAAAGTCAAGTCATAATTACCGTTTGCAGTTTTAAAGGAAGGAAGAACAATCGAAGGAATTGCGTGTGTGCTGATTTAAAATTGCCTTTATTCTCTCTCTCTCTTTGAAAAAGAGTAATTTTCTGAAGGGTCATTTCAACCCTATTTTTATTAACCCTTAAGCGGGTCATAAAATAAGGGATGTGTTTCTGTCGTTTCTATTGGGGATGTTGTAGGAACCACTCAAAAGAACGTTTTCCCACGGTGGTATTTTTACCCATAGAATGGACTTTACCTGCTATAGGAATAATCCGAATATTTTCACTGATTTTCTGAAAACTTTGTTAACGGAAAACAATTTACTACACGAGTAATTGTCTTAATCCAGTCTAATGTTTAAATATATAAGTAAATACAGAGAATATTTTCAATACATATTTAGAAAAGAAAAAAGAAAGGGAAAAAAGTATTTTTTAGTAAACATTTAATTTTTAGTAATACAAAGAGGGAGAAGTCTAAAAAGCTGCAAACGTCTCTCAAAGCACAGAGTAAAAAAGCAAACCTGCACTAAATATTTAGCAGCTTGGATTTATGAATCTTATTGACATGATAATTTAATAATAAAACTAGTAAATTGAAGCAAAGACGTACACATATTTTTTTATGGAGGTGTGGGGGATATATTTTTTTTTCCTTATAAAAAGAAGAAATAAAAAGTGCCGAGGCGTAATCTTTATGCTAAATTTTAAAATTCTGCAGGTTGTGGCGGTGTGATATCTATACGAACTAGTACCAACATCCCGCGAAGACGATCGTTTTGGCGTGATTGCTTACGTACTCGCGTTCGGAACGGAAGGTACCCAGAACGAACCTTCCTACTTCATTGGTGTCCCTGGCCGTGCAAAGGAACCGCACCCTTCACGCGCCGCAGTCGTGGCGCCATCTATCCACCGCAACAGCAACCAAACCGTCAAACATTAACGCAAATAAGCCATTACTTCTCAAAGTCGTCTCACACAAATGACGCAATCAAACTGTCACACACATGACGCAATTCTCAAAGCCGTCTCGCACGAATGACGCAACCCACAAAGTAACGCAACTGCTCACATGCTCGCCACGAATATGGTATCGTTTGTTCGCCTATTCGCCGAAACACTGGCAGGGGAGTATGTGGCGGTGTGATATCTATATGAACTAGTACCAACATCGCGCGAAGACGATCGTTCTGGCGTGATTGGTTACGTACTCGCGTTCGCGGAATGGAAGGTACACAGAACGAACCTTTCTTCCTTCAAGGTCTATGGAAAGGAAGGGGAGGGGGGATTAAACCCTCCGGCCTTGTGTATGTATATCCTGCTTAGAATATAAAGGAATTCATGATATACTAAAAAAAGTGTTGTAGATTGCGATAAAGCAGTGCTTCTCAAACTTTCAATATTTCAGTCATAATTTTCCTTGCGCCCCATTCTTACAATAATAATGTATTAAACACAATTATATATGTACTTTGATGGTAAAACTACATTACAATACTTTAAATATAAGCCGTACTAATTATGAATATAAATATTATGTTTTGTATATAATTTTAAAATGAATTGAAAAGATCATCGCCAGTGGCGCACACAAGGGGGGAGTAATCCTAGGGGTCTGGGCACCCCCATAGCCCTTGATTTTATTTTCGATTGGTTATAATCCTATGTATATATTACGTAAAATTTAATTATGTATTTGTTATTAATAATTAATTTTATTAATTAATGCTAATTCTTTATTCAATACTTAATTTTGTATTGTTTTTGTTCCTGAAAATTGACAAAATCAAAATAATATGTTGGGTGGCGTATTGGAGCATGATACCAAAATAGTTGACTTTCGACTCTGGACCCCCTCTCCCTTGAAAAATTTTTGTGTGCGCTACTGGTCATCACAAAATAAACTTAAAATAACCACAGATATCTTCCCAAACTTCATTTCCCAAAAAAAGGGAATATCAATATATTTGTAGCGGTATCTAAATAAAAAAAAAATACTTATACATCACGCGGATACGATCGTTTTGGCGTGATCGATAGAGTACTGGCGTTCGGATCGGAAGGTGCCCGGTTCGAATCTATCGTACATATTCTTTGAACTGTCAAATTTACGTGTACATGCTTTGGATCTCGATGACAGTGTTATGCAACATGTAACTATATTACTTGTAACAGAAACTTGGATAAATAATGAAGAAAACACATAGATGTTCCAAATTTTCATTGTGTTGCTGAATTCCAAAGACCAATCAGAGAGCTGGTGTAGTTGCTATGTATAAAAATAGGAGATACGACAGCTTATGTCACTTCAGAAATGGATGCAGCGCAGTGGCACACACAAAGGGGTGTCCTAGGGGTCCGGACCTCCCCTGATTTTTTTCCGATTGATTATAATTTTAAGTATATAATACGTAAAATTTAATTAAATATTTGTTTTTAATGGTTAATTTTATTAATGAATACTAATTATTTATTCAATAATTAGTCTTTTACTGTTTTTTGTTCCTCAAAATCGACAAAATTAAAAGGAGCATGATACAAGAATGATGGACTTTCGACCCTGGACCCCCCCCCTTGGAAAATTTTTCTGTGCGCTACTGATGTAGCACAAATACTACTGAATCCTTTGGGTTTAATGAGTCCTGTATCTGAGAAATTTGTGCAGCGAAATGTAGAGCAGAAAATTAACAAATAATTCTAATTATTGCTGTTTATATTTCATCAAATCAAAGTGTAGAGAAAATTATCGAATTCATTCACAAAAATTTAGTTGCCTACACTGAAGCTGGATCAACTCTTCTGAACAAATTGCCTATTTTTTTAAGTGTGGAGTTTTAATCTAGATTTTTCAAAAGACAAATCAAAGCCTTTAGTAGATTTTTTGAAGTCAAAATTCAATTTAACTATGTCAAATGATCCAAATGAAAGCACAACAAAGTACAACGCTTGACGAAGTTTTTTGTTAGATATTTAAATTGTTTTGAATCTAAAGTATTTATAACCTATTTCAACTACCTTGAACATATTGTTTCCTTCTTAGAATACTATTAATTCACAAATATGATTGTATATTTTGCAAAAAATATTACTTTATGAGTACAGACATATGAATAAATAATTTTACATAACAATACTAATATCCCCTTGTTTTTTATTCACCTAACTAATCTCTGAAATAACATTACAAAATTTGAAGTTATCATTTCTATCGTGTGGTCATAAGCCCACACAATCTTTTTTTTTTTTTTAAATTGATGCAACAGTATTTTTTAAATAATAATCCGAGGATACCGAATACTGTTTCCTATCCGCGCAGAAAATGTCACATTTGGCATCGTATACAAAGGAGCTGCTGCTATTGGCGGGAGAATATCTTTGGCTGTGTAACCCTGCCGAATACTATTCCCCTGTTGCTTTCCCCTTTCCTCGAGATAAATCATAACATGAAAAAAAATCGCGATTTATGTTTTGATCTCAGTGAGGATTAAGAATACTTATGTGAAGTTATCGTGTACATAAATAACTGAAGAATTAAATACTTCTATTAGTTATTCAAATGAATTTAGTGCTCTAATTTTTATAGTAATGACTTTAATAATTGTTAGTTGCTATAAGTATAGCAACTGTAGTTATTTTCTGAAATGAATCCGTAAGCATGCAATTGTATACAGGACGATTTTTGCGATATTGTACTATAGGTGTGATACTTATGTGCATATTTGTAGTATCTTTTCTATGGTACACATGTTCAAATGAAAAATGTCTGTTAAATAAACTCCAGATTTTCACTTCGGGCAAAAATTATACTTACCAAGCTCCTTGGCGAAGATTGAAAGCGAATAGGGAAATCATATCAAATTGGACCGAGAAAAAATATGTTGCAGAAAGCAGTAAATTAGACTTTGTTAAATCAGACTTCAACATTAAAGGTTCTGATGTTATTGTCTTCTTACACATCCAAAATACTGGTGGCAGTGTTTTTGCCCGTCATATGGTTGAAGATTTAGCTTTGGAAAGACCTTGTCGCTGTAAGAAAAGAAAACGCATTTGTCAATGTTATAGGCCCAACAACTTTGGAAGCACATGGTTTTTCAGTCGTTATACTGCAGGATGGAAATGTGGTGTGCATCCAGATTGGTCAGAATTATCCAGTTGTGTTGACCGAATGATGGATGAAGATGAAGGGAAGCCTGTCAAAAGAAGGTATTAATTTCAAATGAATTTTTTCATGTATGGTAAAAATAAACTTACTAATATTGTTTCTTACATGATATTTCCCATTTAAGTTACTACAATTTTCCTTATCTGGATAAAATTGCATTTGCCATCTTTTTTTATTTTTAGGAAGATAAAAAGCAAAACAACAGGTATATTATAGAGTTTTAAGTCTAGAAGTTGTCAAATTGTTTTGTTGTTTCTATTGTAAAAATAAAAGAAAGACCTGATATTTCTCATGGAAAAGAAACCAAGTTTAGGTGCCAGTTGCTTAAAATTTTGCACTAAACGAAAATATGTTGTAGCTCTACCATTCTTTTATAAATTATTGGTACTATGATGTTGATATAATATATATGTTACCCAGGGGCGTAGCTGCAGCCGTATCAGTGATATGGGGCCCCCAACATGTGAAAGCAAACCATAAACTAGTGGGGGGCTGAAAAGGCCCCAAAGAATTTTTGATACATGACCCATTCAGGACTAGCTACACCGGTGATGTTACCATTCAAGTACAAAAGCAGCTCATGTGCACATCACTTGGTAAATCTGCAGATTATCTGACATCCATTAAGGTGTAAAATATTCTATAGAATAAGAGTTTCCTGCAATTTACCTGAGTAACTTGCTCATTAATGTACTCTGAATCATTAGAGTACAAAGCAATGTTGCATTAAGTATTTTGTAACAAGTATCTGCAAGATTTAAATGTAATGTTTTCAAACAAAGGTTTTATACAAATGAAAATACGTACGGTATTTACATATTATCGTAAGAATCGCCGATGTTCAAGATAATTCACCAAGTTGACAGCCCCAATTTTGCATGCATTGTATGTGCTGAACTAACAGTCAGGTGCTTCGATTCATGTAATGGCAGGATTAGGTTGCGATAGTACCATCTACTTATTGGTATAGGGACTATGATCATCTACTGTTTTTCTGAGTTGTCACCAACATGAACTTTGGCGATATTATCAAGATAAATTCACTATAAACACAATGAGAGGATGGAATTTGGCACGTTTTCCATGTGTATTGCTGTGTTTGGCTTCATGGTCATTATAAACAATAAGTACAAGGAAGTATCCTTATTTTAGAAATGTTTTCTCATTAAATAATAATAAAACCACTTGTGATATTTCTTTATACTGAACAAGGGTTTCACATAGTGTGATTGCCAATCTAATATGTTACAAATAGAAGTGTTTTTCAGAAAAATCAATTTGTATGCAATTCACATTTTCTTAATTGTAATTCTTTTAAACTGTGTAATTGATTCTTTAATTTTAATTTGTTCATTATTTGATTAGATCATCTTCATTCCTTAAGTATTGAAAAATAAATTAGTAGCATTGGACTTGAACTTTTCAATGTAAGTTCAATATAAATACTTTTTTTTTTTTGGCCAATTTTGCACGATCTTCTGGCTACACTGATTCACCCTGTTTTCCAGTCATGTTCTGCAGGCTTTCGATTTATAAAACATTTTCCAATTAGAGTGCTCATTTCAAAAGTGTGCTGATTTATTTCTTTCTTTAAACTTTTTCACTAGGATTTTCAATGGTTCAGATGCCATTAGGAATCTCTTCAGTCTGATATTTCAGGACAAGAATCCAGAATTTCTTGTTATTTATTGATCAGTATTTAATTATTAATATTAATCTTTAATATGTATTTATAATATTACTTTTTAATTGGTATTGATTAAGCTAGTTGTTAATCTTTCATTAAATTACTGATTAATTTAAATTTTATACACTTCCCAATAATTTCAAATAATTTATGTAGTTACACTTACTGATGTGTTAAATTAATGTGAATCTTTTAACTTGTATAGTCTTCTTATCTATGACATAGCCTTTTACTACACAATTTATGCATTAAATGTAAATATGAATCTTATAATTTGTATAGCCTTCTTATCTATGTCATGCCCAGTAAAATATTTGAATAATTAAATGTTCTTAAAAACTTTATAAATGGTGATTTTTCAAAAAAGTCTTTACATCGAACTTGTTCCTCCCCTCCCCCTTTCTCTCTTCCACTTAGTAGTTCCTAATATTACTGAATTATTTGTCCAAATATCAATGAAAGCATACAAAAATGCCTGAATTAAAGAAAATAACTTTCTGCTTTAACAAGGTCCTGGATATGATTGGTACATATAGTCTGATTTTCTACTTTAATGATAACATGCATTCTCTTATATCAGCTTAGTTATAATTCATTCATTTCAAGAAAAATATAACTTCAAAACTATTCATAAAATGTATAGTAATGTAGTATATAGTTGCGACTCCACCGTTTTTTCACAGTATATAGGCAGCGCTGCCATTCGCTGCCTTCGCTTTAAATAGTTACCACTACTTTTATTTCAGTATTTTGTAAATATGTTGATATGAATTCAAATAAAATAGCTTAGTTTCTCCAGCTCGGATGTTGGCTTTAACTGAGCATGTGGATTAGTTTTACCACATAGTTGTGGAACTTTTTGGTTAATGGGATGTCATTTGAAGGGAAATCTTTATCTAGGGAATGAATATGGGACAACATAAAGACTAATATCTCATTATTTCTGTTAATGTCTGTTTATTTAGCTATGAAAAGTGTAGTGTTTGAAATTCTCATTGTGGAGATTCTCATAATGTATTTGATGCACAGACAAATTTGTCATTTTTAGTTAGCTACTTAAAAGATGTTGGTGAAGCAATAGTGAGTTGATCTTGAGCAATTGTAAATAATTTTTGCTTGTTAAAATGAATGATATACAAACTTTCCCAATATATAGTTGAAAATAAACCTCTAACTTCCCTTTCTTAAGTAATCTAGAGCTTTTGCAACAAAACAAACTATATTATAAAATATCTCATAGTATTAAAACATAAAGTGTAATTTTCAACCCAAATTGACTGTTTGTATATTTGACATATTTTACTTTCATAAATATTGTACTGCTTTCTTTTCACTCTTGCTTTTAATTTAAGGAGATTAATGTTAAATTAAAGTATAAATTTCATAAAAAGTTTATTTTGTTGTCTTGTTCAAGTAATGCAGAGGAATCAAATGGCACTGAAGGTGTCCAAAATGACCCTTACAATGTTGAAGACCTTTGGCGAATAAAGCAGTTGATGATCCATGGGGTTCACCTCTGTGTTTTGGAGTTTAGCCAATATAGAAGGGCAATTAAAAATATAATTAGGGGAAAGTGTTTATTTATTTTTTAAACATTAAATGAAATTTTGATACAGAAGTGGGACATGAAAGGTTTTTTTAATTGAAATATAAATTAACATATTTAGTATTCATATATAAGCCACACCCCTAATGCTCTACAAATTTTTGTGAAAAATGACTTATCAATATCCAGTTTTACAAAATTAAAAGGAGAACTAAAAAGAAGTGAATAATTATAGTTGTTTTACCAGTATTATAAACTTAAATACATACATGAACCAATATAATTGCTCTATGTATCCCATCCAGCAAATTTTTTCTTTCTATGCTTCTAAGCAGCACCCGATTTTCTGTACCATTGACATTGGGCAAAAAAGTGTGACTTAGATTCAAGCAAATACCATGTTTTATTTGTTAGTACTGAAATTAATACTCATATACATATTGAAATGTGGAGAAATAATTAGGGAAAATAAAAGCAGGGGAGTAACTTCTGCCGTATCAATGATACAGAGGCCCCTACATGTTTAAGTACAATTCCCCTAACAGGGCTCCCATATCTAAAAAAGGACCCAAAAAATTTTGATACAGGGGCCCCCTCAGAGCTAGCTATGCCAGTGTTTAAAAGGCACGGTGTAAATGACCCTTAAAAAGTCTGAAATATTGCTTATAATAATGTTAGTCATTTTTTTAATCTGGTGTTGACTAGTCTTTACTCTCATAAATGTATTGTATTCAAGTTCTGTTTAGCAGTATATTATTGCTGATTATATTATCATGGTAATTTAATAATGTTTTTTTCCAATAAAACTATTGATTTAAATATATATTTCAATAAAATTGAGAAACATTTAATTTATTTGAAATTAATAGTATTAAATTTCAAATGAATTCTTTCTGCTTTTAGGTACTTCTTCATAACAGTGTTGCGGGATCCTGTCAAGCGTTTCTTGAGTGAATTTTGGCATGTAAGACAGGGACAGAGCTGGTCTTCTTCGCGTCATTGGTGTGATGGTGTTGAGGTGACTGAAAATGAACTTCCAGCATGTTTTGACAGGGAGGATTTGAGTGATCTCACTCTGGAAGAATTTATGAAATGTAAACATAATCTTGCTATCAACAGACAAACTCGTATGCTGGCTGATCTTGCATTAGCTGGATGTTACAATTCTTCTCTATCCAAAGACGACAGAGATCTCATCATTTTAACCAGCGCCAAAATTAATCTACATAAAATGTCTTTTTTGGGTCTGTCAGAATTTCCCAAATTATCACAATATATGTTTGAGGAAACATTTGGTATGAAATTTAAAGTCAAAAACTCTTTGTCTCATGATTCCTTGAACAGATCAGCCAGGAAGGAATTGTTTAAGGAGATTAGTGCCAAAGATATTGAAAATATCAAAAGGATTAATTACCTTGATATTGAATTCTATCATTATGCCAAAGAACTTCTTTTTTATAGATTTGAAAAGTTAAAGCAAAATAATCCTCATTTGGAAGATAACTTTGAAATTTTTGATAAAAGTGATTTATCTTCTGAAAATTGGGCTGAGAAAGAAGATTTCATTGATAATTTACTGGATTAAATAAAGTTCCTTTTACAAGTTTAATTTCCTAATAGTTATCTAAACTTAAAGTCAAAACTTCTATTTCTTTTTATAATAAATTGAAATTTTATGAGAAATTCTAATGATCAGTTTACATTAATTTAATATTAGTTATCTGTATTGTTTAATAATTATTTGCAATGTTTGATATCAAATGATGATCTACTTAATTATTCTTTATGTACTGTTTATGAAAATTGCAATAACTTTTTTTCTTTCATTTATTTATTTTTCATTATGTATCATTTCTTATTGTATATTTGTTTAATCTGAAATCAGCACCCAGTAAATTTTAATTATGGTCAAATAATGAAATTGGCATCTGAAATGGTACTTTATTTCCCATATCTGCTTCACCTCAGTGTTAGATACTTCAATTTAGAGCTCATAACTTATTTAATATCCATTAATTTTTGTTATTCCCATGTATAGCAGTAGTTGGTTGGATTTATCAAGCCTGTTAGTTACTACTTATGACTGACAACCAAGCTACCTCGATCTCAGTTCTTGATTATTAATTGAGAAAAATTTAGCTGAGTATTTACTTTATTTTGGTTTGCATCTCCCATATTTATATTTTAGTTTGTTTGCTATGTCTGATTTTGTATCCTAAAGTATTATCTCCTTTTTTTTTCCCTATTTGTCCTAAAACATTTTGTCTTGCTCACTGTTTAAAAATGAAAAATTGATGTATTGTTAGAAATAAATCAAAAGTATTTTTAAATTTAATAATTAGGGTACTTTTCCATTTCGCTAATGCAAATCTCGCCAAACAGACTTTATTGGGGACAATGCAGTATGCTAGTTTTCCTGTGCAATATGATTATCTCAAATAAGAATATATCATACTTCTTTTTTCAATATTTTCCATAATTGCTTCTAATATGATGCTCATGATCAGTTTGGCACCTTCACAAGGAAACATTCGTTTGTTTCTCAGCTAACTCCACTATAGCGGTAGAATTTGTCTCGCATTATTTTTATACTTCACAAACATACTTTCATCTACTTTGACGATCATACCAGATCCTCCTATTTTCCATTGTTGACATTTAAGAAAAGAATCAATACAAACCTGCATGTAGTTATTCCAGTCCAAAACTATTCCTGTGATTGACTTCCAAATGCTTTACATGCCATTTAACAGAAAATAGTTCTTGGCTCCAACCATAAATAAACCTCACATCTTTGAGAAACATAATTTTGATGACTGAAACCTTGTGCCTTGAAACTTTTACAGCAACAAGTTGAAAGGTTGCAAGGCCTTTGAATTTTGTTTTCTAGATATTGATTTTTGTTTTCATGTCATGATTATTATCTTAAGTAGCAACTTCAGGCAAAATGCTTTTTGCTTGAAAGAATCTGACAGATTTTTCCTTTGTTTTGGGAAAATCCTAGATTTTCATCTCTGTTTGATGTATTAAGAAAAGATGTTACTCATAAGAGAAGGCTGCTACTTGTTTTGAAAATGTGGCAGTAAAAGATTATCATTGAAAATACTCTGATGTGGGCTGTATCATTTTTGGCGACTTTACCCTGGCTAAATGGAAAAGTACCATAATTAGCTATAAGAAAAAGATAATCTTTAAAGCATGAAAATAATTTAAATCTTTTTATATGTAAATGTATTTTTTAAAAAAAACCTAGTGTCGTGTATTGCTCACCAAATGATTGTTGATTTTAAAAGTTTTGTTAATGTATTTATAACATTTACAAAATGATTTGCTGAATGTTGTGAGTTAATATTGTTTCTGTTGATACTTTTGTACACATCGTAGCTAGAAGAATAGTTATTGTTTTAGATGACATAGACAATCACTTGAACATCAATTTATATCATATTACATTTGTTTTATATAAATATGTCATGTTTATTTTATTTACATTATTTTTGATGTGTAGCTATTTAAAATAGTAAAACAGTATTTTTACAATGGGAACAGATGTTTTTACACTTTATACATGCATAATAAGATGCAAGATACTTCTTGGTTTAAGATAATAGAATATTTAAACATTTTTGTGATATTGTTTTCAAAATTAATATTCTTTCAATAGTCGATTAAAAAGTGTATTTTATATTCTAAGTAAAAAAGTTCATGTCACAAGCTTTGTTTCCTATGTGCAACAATGCCACCACCAGTACATAAAGAGATGGGGATGTATTTCCTTATTAAAATACCCATTTATTTGATTTTTTGTTGCTGAATGTTGAAATTATGTAACATTCAATAAATCATTGTTTTAAAGCACTAATCTACCAGATCTCATGTTTTTATGTTAATTAGTTTCAAATGAGACTTGAAGGACTGATTGTTCCTTAACTTTTAGAGGCCAGTGTGTTTTAATATTTCGAATGGTAGCAATGTATTTTTAGAATTGTCAGTTTATATATATCTTATTGATAATATTTAAATTACAATAAAGAAACAAATTTTACTGTCTTTTCTAAATATTTTTAGCAGAAAAATTTTAATCTTTTTTTACAAATAAATATATAGCCACCCAACCGGTAGTGGTTAGCGACGCTGACTACGGTGCCGTAGGGACTGGGTTCGAATCCCGGAGAAGACATGGATGTTTATAAATGTATAGTGCCTTTGCGGCATGGGGGTACTCTAAATAGCCGTCAAGCCCCAGGTGTCCTCCCTGAAAATTGGGGTGGAAGCGAGCCAAATTGTACCATTCACCTGTAGCGATGCTCAAAGCTCGACTACGACAGAGCGTCACTTAGCCATGATGAATTTCGTGGGCCTCGATCTGGCCTTTGCCGATCAGGTGGCATCAGTAACAACAGCAAATAAACATTGAAAGAAATTATTTTTACACAGCAAAAAATCGCAACACCTTAAAAGAGTTGCACTAAATAATCAAAATTTGGCAGGCATGTTTGCTCTAAATATGCAATGTAAACTTTGATTGCTAATTTGCCACTTCTCATGTTACCAATATAATTGATGAAGGTTTCCCAAACATGTTCTACAGTGTCGTTTTTTTCATTGTTAAAAGCTTTTGACATGATGACCTTGTGTACAAATAGATAACTGAATTCCGTGCTGATTAAAATTATACACTTTTCCTTGAAAAATTGAGCCTTTGAGAATCGAATAAATTCCTAATAAGGACAAAGTTAGAGCATGATTTTTTTACAAGTGGCTCTCATCCAGGATTCCCAATTCATACACTCTTGAAACTATGTAAAATAAACAAGATACTCTTGAAAAGCAGCTCTCAAACTTTTTGCCAAGGCACCTTTGTTGCATTAAAAAAAATTACATTCACTTACCTTTAAGAAGTAAAAATATTGAAATTCAATTAATTTTACCCTGCAATCATTTGATTCTTAAAATTTGTTTCTATATAGGATTTTATATATAGGCCTGTAAACTGAAGTGAAATGCATCCTGAACACTTCTTGGCTTCCTTCATGACATTTCTGTTTTAAACTGTCGTGTTTACTGATCTCCAATTCTGAAAAATTCTATTCATCATTAAAGGATTCATTACTTATCTGTATAAGCCATCAATGTCAGAAAGTTACCTATGCTTCTTCCCAAACCTTGAAGGTAGACAATAACAATTTTGTGGATGTTGGTGTGTACATTGCTAATCGAATTCACATAAAAAAATATCCCTAGGATATCTCTTTCATAAATTCGAGCTTGTTCTATATGGATTGTTTCTTACCCCTTAATATCACATTTTGTTTATTCATACTTCCAACAACTTTTATGGTCCCTCAATTTTGGGGTGAAACTTTGCAACTATCTATTTACAGGTCAAATTGGATGAGTTTCAACCAACACACACACATGTACTCCCCATCTTCAATTTCTATGGTGCACCTACACCGACTGCAATACCTAGCTTTTTCTAGTGTTCTGTGTCAAAGTGCTTTTGATTAATTTCTCGTTTCGACAGTCTCAACACGGTAAATCTTTCATCCCCTTCCAAAATGGATTAAACATCTTCCATTCTAGAAACAATTATGTAGGAGCCCTGCCTCTAGTTTTGTGTACTGCAAAATGAATACCGTAACTGAAATGTTTATCCAGGAAAATCGCAAGAATTGGGGTTCAGTTCACAATCATTAGTGAAAGACAGTGGTTTGCTGTCTTAGCTTACGATCGTATAAATAGTTCTTTTCGGATCATTCGATACAAGCCTTAAAAAATTTTGGCAATTATTGCTTATAACAAAACCTCATAATGTGAGCAATAGTTTTCAAGAAAGACTTTAGCTTCCATTTTAGCAGAGGCTTTTCGAAGGGGTAATTATTTATAATTACGACGAAACATAATTGTTTCAGTTTATATGCAGGGTAGGGACTTCATAGATCTAATTAAACTTTTATTGCGAGTGTAAATTTTAATTATTCAGCTGAACATGCATTTTTATTGTTAACGTGCTTACATTGGAACTCATTGCTAAAAAAAATTCAATTCTATTCCTTGAAATGTCAGTTGAATGCGTCTGGTACCATTGCAAATGCACTAGATAGTGTCCAACTGTGGGGAAAGCGGCCTCTGTCCGCCATTCAATGGTCGTTGGTGCCCCAGTTACTGATGATGAATCAGAAGCTGCGAGTCCCAATCCGACATTTAGTGTATCCTCGTGTTCAATGGTCGCTACGTTCTAGACATTCGGTTCATCCATTTGTAGCAGCCTTGTCAAATGGTAGCATCGCTCTGACCGTTGTGTCAAGTAATCTTGAAATTTGACCTCCAAGCTTCTTTCAGTAAAAATGTATGTCCCACCTCAAATGGTACTCTTTGCTTGGTACTCTCTCCGTGAGTTGAAACACATTCACAGTAAAACCTTAATAGAATGTCTTGCGTTTTAAAATTATCTAGATGCTCAATTGTAATGTGTTGGAGCTCCAGCTAGACAGTCATTGGCCACCAAAAGTTGGTTATTTGAGTAAGGCTTAAGCAATTTCGTTCAGGTAATTCCTCCTTGGTATATTGCTGTTTAGTATTCGAGCACATTAAATATAATTCAGCCTTAAATTTATTTTTAAATGATACACATAAATGTTCTCACTACGTGAAAAAATATACTAAGTTGAAAAATATAAAAAAGTATCCAAAAACAATTTTTGCCACCAATATTTGCACACGTTGATCAGGTTTTAAAATTAAAAGATCATAGCCATTGGCCTTTTGCCAACTTCTAGATTGACTTTAATAAGTAATTGCAGTTACAGTCCCTCAGTCTAACAAGGGAAGGGCATGACTAAGGAAATTCATTTTGGGACGAGACTTGGTGTAATAGTAATACATTGAGGGTTGAACACCCTAAAGGAGTATATCCGCTAAATGGCCAGTCAATTCAAAGAAAATAGCCTTCTGAATTCATGCTTACCTCTTATACAGTTAAGCTTCAATTACCTCCAGCGAGACAGTAGCATAGTTAGTCGTACACCTGCTTTCTACATGAACGGATAGGGTTCGAATCATGCTAGCAACTTTTTTTTTTCAATTCATTTTTTTAAATTAAATAAATTTATTTAAAAAGGACTTATTAAATATTAAATGATATTTTATGTAATTATCTTGTATTTTATAAAATAAAAAATTACGGTCATTATATAAATATTTATATTATATTTTATAAATATATTTCTATATTAATAAATAATATTTATGATAAAATGTTGTAATAAATATTAAATGATATTTTACATAAAAAATTAGTTACAAATAGTTTTATAATGTGAAATACAACATATTATAAATAAAATATATAAAATAATCTATAAAAAATACATTACAATTATTAAATTAACTATTTTATAATTATATAAAATATTTAATATAAGTCCTTTTTAAATAAATTTATTTAATTTAAAAAATAATTAAATGAACTGAAAAAAAAAGTTGCTTGCACGATTCGAACTCTATTCATTCGCGTAGAAAGCAGGTGTGCTATGTAAATAAAGTAATATTTATTATAGTAAATAACTATGCCATGGCGTCACTGTAGGTAATTAAAACTTAATTGCATAAAATGTAAGCATGAATTTTGAAGGCTATTTTCTCCGAATTGACTGGCCACTCGGTGCTAATACATAGGGGGTTGAACACCATAAAGGAGTACTAATATTACACCAAGTCTCGTCCCAAAATGAATTTCCTTAGTGGTGCCCTTCCCTTGTAAGTAAAGAAAAGTATTCGCAAAGAATATTTGGCTTTGGAATGCATACAAAACAAATTAGAACAAAGGATTACCATGGTGATTGGTGCACAAAAACTTCATCCAGTACAAAATAAAAAAGTAATTCAGAAATAAAAAATAAAACAAGGATTTTAAAAATTCAACTCAAGAACAGACAAAAACAGAATAATGCAATATTTTATTAGGAGCAACATGTTGTAAAAGAGCTATATTAATACATCACAGATTTAACAAATTTAATGTAAAAATTTATTTTGGCTTTGAAACTCACTACTATTAAAAAATTAAAAGCTATGGTCTATCATTTACATATATTTAGTGATAAAATATTTGCACACACACAATCTGTTTCTGTATCTCTGCAAAAGTAATTGAATCAACAAATCATCCTGGAATCGGCCTTGAGCATATTTTCATTTATCTGATGGACCCATTTTACACTTTACTAAATAAAAAAGCCTTCACATTTTTGTGCAGACACAACATTCCTTCAGAGATACAGAAGTTAGATCAATACATAATCACTCAGTTAAACAATGGCTCTTATAAAAATACAAATTGTTCTGTATATTACAATGCAAGATCACTCTGAAAGAATAATTAAATATATTTGTGAATCTCGCTTTTATAAATAGTTTGCTAACAAATTGAAAATTCTCATAATTTAAAATCATTAGACAGGTATTTAGATTAATAGATTTTCTTCATAGAAAAAAATGATCCCTCACTGATAATAAAAATTTTGTAGTTATTTTACACCACAAATAAATACTTATAAATAAGGGATATAATTTAAAATAATTTTAGATATTTACAAATGCAAGAAAGCCAACATAACATCCCTATTTATCCACAAAAAAGTAATCAAAATGAAAAAAATATATTCTAGCTACTTTGAAAATTAAAAATATTCTTATTTTGCCATGGATAGATTAAGTGCTGTTAGGCAATCAAAATTTTATCTTTCTGTATAAATGAAGAATAATCAAGATTACTTTAGTCAATAATTTGCAAAATAAATGACATAGCTCTTGATGTTAAAATATTCATAAGGAAATGAAAATTAATCTCTAAAGTATAATATATTTTACAATATTTAAAATTAATGAGAAAGATCAGCAATTAAAAAAAATTATAAAGAAAATAAATTTACTTTAAAAATTAAATTCACACAATAACAATGTTTTAAGTTCAGTGACCACATTAATATGGCAAACTAAAAGAAAGTACATTCAGAATAAACTTAATATTATTAAACTTAATATAAATAATTCAATATTTAATTCGAACAACTGCAAGTTTAAGAGAGAGCCATTGTTTTTATACTTCAAAAAATATCATACTAATTGTAAACATATTTAGAACTGTGTTAGTTCTATTTCATTTTCATCACAGTATGGAAGACAGGGATAGCCAGAAGTTACACACAAAAATAAATGCATGTTGTCAAAGATTTCCTACAAAAACACTTTCTAATAAAAATTTAAAGAAAAATTTGATATGAATGTGATATAAAATTTAAGATTTTAAAAGTCAATTAATAGAAAACAATTTTAAAACAATCACTTAAAAAAAGAAATAATTACGTTTCATAACAATCTGGCAATCCCTGCACTGTTAAAACAGTGTTGCATGATATGTTAATTCTAGTACAGTAACAAGAATCCATAGAGGTTAACATGTTAACATAATTATGGCACAAAAAGGCATTTATCGTATATAAACCACTTTCACAAATATACACCTTACACAGGATAGCAGTATTTGTCTATACAAACTATTATGGTGAAAACAAATGTCACACAAAAAAAAAATCTATTTTTATTGTAGGGTAAAAAAGCATGTACAGATCAAATACTTCTAATTCTGAACATTAAATGGTCAACATTAAGACTACAAACATTCCATTATCATATAATTCTGTAGGTTATGATAAGTAATTAAAACAAACAATACACAGAAATTGTGTCACTTTCATATTCAAAAACACAATTTAATTCAATTTAAAACAGCCAACTTCATTATATATCACAAGGTACTTAGAGAATTCTTAAGCAATGGTACAATTTAGTACAATACATTTTTAAAGGGGAAAAAATCAATTTTGACTATGAAAGATAGTTAGACATTTTTTTTTAATTAAAACTTATCTCATAGACTAATTTTTCATATTTGATTATTATACATATTTTTTTGTTTTGTTTAAGAAGTTAAATTTATATTGCACCAAAGATGAAAATGAATTTATACAATTCACACGATAGAGGAACTATAATGATTGTCTTTTTTAAACTTCTATAGGAATGGTCCCATTTAAATATGAAAAAACAATAAAAATTTAAAAAGAAATATTGATATCTTGCCAACATAAAATTTCAATTTATGAAAGAAAAACAAATTTTGACAAGCTTCAAAATTTCTTAAATTTGAAGTTACAAAAGATATTTGATTCAATATCAATTATTGCTCTACAACTTCAAAAATAGTTTACAATTCCTAAGTGCAAATAAAAATAACTCAGCCTGAAAACCTAAAACCACCAAATCAATGAGCAAAATGCTTGATTTTAATTTGTTTTAATTGAATTTAATACAAAATATTTTATCAAGATGAATTAAAAATGTGTTTATTAATATGAAAGCACCATTTTTCATTTAACAAACTGCAAGTTTTAAATTGTAATTAACAGTTTCACAAAAGGTTAATAGCTAATTTCTCTAAAGCTTTAAAAGCATATACTACACTGCACATTGTGTAAAATCAAGTAACTGAAAATAACTATTCTTTTAATAGATATTATACTTAAAAACAAATCTACAAATAAAAATATTTTTTGTATTCAATATAATCTAAGAAATTCCATGTAACAAATTGATAACATGGCAATTTATTGACTAGCATTGTCTTAAGCTTGACTACATGAAATATATAAAACACTAACATGAGCACAAATTAGAGCATTTATCATCTTTTAAAACTTCCTTAAATAAAATGCATGGACACATGGAAAGTAACAAGAATATGCATAAAAAACCTCAGAAAAATGTGCTTTAAATTGTTTCTAACCCCAGCAGGTTGGTATTGAATTTGAGAATATTTAAAACAAAGAAAAATCCACTCAAAATTGACTGCAACTGAAGTAAGAATTATAACATTTATGAGTCAAAGAATCATAATGGATGAATACTCAGAATAAATAAACATTGCTCATGCTAGTCCATAAATTTCTAAGCTATATATATAAAAATACACAAGACTAAAAATAAAAATGAAAAATCTGCAGTAGACATAGAAACATAACAAAACATGCAATAGATAAAAACAGATCTTGAATAAGAATGTACTTGTAAAACTTATTAGAGATTAAATTCATAAAGTGGCTATAAAAAAAAACATTAGAAAGCCACTACAGTTAAATCATTTTTTCTAACAATGCACAAAAATAAAAAGTTGTATTTATACAAAATTAAATACTTAACTATATATAGCATGAACTTTATAATAAAATTCTGTTTTTTTCTTATTAAAAATCTGCTAACATCCAATACTTTTTTTATAAAACACATAAATAAAACTTAAGTTTTTAAAATAAATTGTCAGAAAAATACAAAATAAGATTATAAAGTCATTAATTATGAAATGACACAAATTATTTTGGCTTATCAAATTAAAATATATTATTTAACAACACATAATAAATAACAAAAGTTTTTTAAAACATCACCAGATATTAGTTTCTTTTAAAAATAAAATTTACTTTACACATATAATAAGCAACACAGAGTTTTACTATGAAAAAAGGTATAAAGTGAGATCGTAATAGAAATGTATTCAAATAACAAATTTAAGAAAACTTTATCTCAGAATTCTATTTTCATATTAGTGGGAAGCATTAAAAAATTATTGAACTAACTAAGCATCAATCACTGAACTGTTTAGTATAGAAACACTACTTATATCAAATTATTGTTTATATCCATCTAAAAATACCATCAATATCTTATTACTCAAAAATTAATAAAATTCATTATTATAATCATGTCACTACTAATACTTTCAAATCAACACAATTGCAAATTTAAAAATATTAAGACAATTCATTAAGTAAAGGCAATTTATTTTTTAAAAACAAAATATTTTTAAATAACTAATTCATTAATAATGTGAATAAAATTATTTACACATTTATATATGTTATTGAAAAACTTTTTGAGTATAACATGTACAAACATTTAAAAAAATTATAAATTTTATCCAACAATACAAATCCTATTAGCTACTAAATAACACAACCATTTCCAAGAAGTTTTTTTAATAAAATTTCACAAGTCTTTTCTGACCAGAGAAAAAAAAAGCTTCATAATGAGCTATATCTTGTTGTGAAAGTGATTAAAAATTTTAATTTTTTTTTTTAATAAATTTAAAACTTTTTAGTCACAGGAAGATGACATCTGTGTGTTGATATTTAATGTCCCCAATTTTTACTCCAGTTTTTCCTAGATTAAAAACATAACATCGATTATTACGAAAGGAAATGTTATTTTTAAAAAAGCAATTATTCCAACTTAGTTAATAATTCAAGTGACAATGCATAAGTACATTTTCAATATTTTTGTGACAAAATCAATTAACTTTTATGTATCAAGAGTTCCATTATAAATGCCTTTACATTTTGAATTATCTTTACATCTATTACATTACTGATTAATTGTCTTAAAAAAATTCCTGAATTTCTCCCTTCAAATAGGATTTTGAATTTATAAAAAGAAAGGTTTTTAGACTAACATATTTTTACATTAAAAATTGATGCAACCAAAAATACGCTAAATTTAACAATTTTTTTAATACATTTCTTTAAAATAATATAATTTAGCAAAAGTAAAACTGCACGTGGATACAAAATACAGGTAAAATAGTAAAAGCAGATTCAACACTTTAAGATTGTCAGCAAAGCTTGATTTAAATCATATTTAAGAAATATAAGAATAAAGATTCATAAATTTGTTATAAAAGTTAAGTAGAACATTACAGAGGCAGACAAACTGTTATAAAAATTGTACCTTCACTTAAATAGTCAGGTAATACGATCAAAAAAGAAATGTTTTGTCCTATTAATTAGAAATAAAAAATACAAAAATTAACTATCAAATTGCAACAAATATTATTTTTGAAATCATACTTCAATAAAAAAACCATTCTTATAAAATCCACACACACACAAAAGAGTTCTTTAAAATTAATAATTTAAGTGAGCAAATCAAGAATAATATACACATATACATATAATTATTTAAAATATACTTTAATAAAAATAATTCAATATCAAATGTGATTAAAAATCATCACAATCAAAATTCATTAAACTAAATTTCTAGATTCAATAGATTTTTAACTACAAGGGACAATGGGAGGAGGGAGGTAAAATAGCTTTATCAATGTATTACATTTCTTCTACAGATTTAGATACACTAAAATTTACAAAATTTTTTATAATTCAAGTAGATATTCAACTGCACAAATTAAAAATAGCATAGGGAATATTGTTTGTGAGAGTAGTAAGGTTATTAATTTCTCCCCCAAAAAAACTTTTATAGCATACAGTTTAAAATTCTTATTGATGCAAATATTTATAATAAAATTTCAGGCTACAAGAAATGCATTGATAGTTATTTTCTGTAACTTTTTCAGGAAGACAGATGATTGCACAGAAAAAAATTAATAAAAAGTTGTCCAAGACAAAAAATATTGATTACCAACAGTACAAATGTAAGGTTAAAATAACTTTTTTACATGTTAGAAAAAGAATGAAACAATTTAATAGCACTGTTGGAGAGATTAAAAATTACACCAAATTATAAAAAGAAATATGTACATAAAGATTCATTTTGGAAAGCACCATGATACAACTTTAGCAAAATTTAAAAGTGTACACCAAGCATAAGTTATTGTACATTCTGTAAAAACAGTCATAATTCTAAATAAATAAAAACAGTAAACATTCAAACTGATAGTAATAACAAAAACTAATTTGCTTCCCAGTGTTTGGAAATATATCTTTGGAGGAAAAAAGGTCCAAATAATAACAAGAATGAATACTTAAAATATACCTACAGAGAGAAACTTACCCTGCTTACTTTTGATTTATTCTAAAAATGTTCACACATTTTGACCTTCAAAAATAAAATGATTCCAGAAAATACAGCTAAAAGTAAAACTAAGTAGTCATAATGAGTATTCCAGTATTTGACATTTGTTCCCTAAACTTAGAGCCAAATATGCGAGTGCGTAATATTATACATATATTTCAAATAAGGTTATATTTATTACATCAAACATGTATCAAAATAAGTTTTCACATAATAACATATTTTAACTTTAAGAATTTCAAAATATGATTTTTTTAGAGGTTTTAGCCATGATTATAATTTTGGATGCATTGTGATTGTATGCATTTCAGTATAACATCTAATGTAAAACTATATATATATAAATCCTGCTTTAATATTTCAATGAATGATGCAACTGAACCTATAAAAGGTATTTATAAAACCCATTGATATTTTTTTATTTGTTCATTTCATCAACTACATTGTACCTACCATCTTTCAATTAAAAATGAATAGTATGTTATATATATATGTAACTTTCAAATGTCAAAAACTGGTATTCACTTCAAGAAAAACTTTACTATATTATCAAAATAAATATGTTTGCACAACAGAACAGATAATTCACAAAATATATTTTGTCAAAAATGTAAGACTTCAACAAGAAAAATGAACATTCTTTTCAGATGTTAATGCGATAGGTTAAAAGGTTTCATAACAAAGTAAAAATATCAAAAAATTTTAATGACAAAACTAGTTTTTAAAAAAAATTCGATTTATGCACTAAAAATTTTTAGACTATGTGGTATCAGCAAATAAAATAAATTAAAAAAAACCATTCATAACTAGTAAATTAATTTAAAAAACAATGTTTGCATGTTTTTATTATTTAAATGAGATTTTTACTTTATCTTAACAAATAATAGCGAAAAACCTCACTTAAGAAAATTATAAATTCATTCATATTATATCAATATACACATAGAAAGTGAGCTTACAAAATTTTTTTCATGAGAATTAATTTAAAAAAAATGAATAATGAACCATAACTAATCCATAATTTATGTTTAAAAGTTGATTTAAAGCATGTAACAAAATAAAAAATAAATTATCATTAAAAATACTATTAAAGACCATAAAAATATTTGAAAAAATGTTTAACTATCATCTGCTGAAACCACATATTACTTTGATACAATGTGATCAAGATTCTTTTAATCCTGATCCATAACCAGGATCTAAATTATTTTTTTTCTTACCGAGATTCTTAAAATGCATTTCAAAATTCTTATCTGTTTTCTTTAACACTTCAAATCTGTGTTTTAAGAGATTAGTAGCATACTCATAGAGTTGAATATCTAGATGATTCAGCCTGCGAATCTTTTTGATGTCTTCCTCACTGATTTCAGTACGTGCAAGACTACCATGTGTTTCATTCAATTGATGAAATGGCTGAAGGAAATGAAGATGAAAAGTGCTCTCAAATAAATATTGAGAGATTTTTTGATACTCACACAGGCCAAAAAAGGCCATTTTTCGCAAATTTTCCTTTGCACTTGCCAGCATGAGCATGTCCCTATCTCGAGCAGGCATAGCTGATGTGTTGTAGCATCCAACTAGAGTAAGGTCAGCCAACATACGAGTTTGTCTATTGATAGCTAGATTGGAATGACAATTCATAAACTCATTCAAAGATACATCTCTCCAATCCTCACCAGCAAAGCACTGAGGAAGTTCTTCAGGAGTTGGAGGACGACCGTCACACAGATGACGGGAAGTTTTCCAAGTTGCCCCCCTCTGAACATGTCGAAACTCACTAAGAAACCTTGCCACAGGTTCTCTAAGCAATGTGATATAAAAATATCTGAAACATAGTTTGAAAAATTAGCAATTACATTATTCGACCACAGGATGAAATAAATGAGTATCTACAAACAATAACATGAATTACACACACACTAGAAAATAAGTTTTTATAATGTTCAGTAAACACATTACTTTTAATAAATTATTAAAGGATAAATTAGCTTTTTATTTTAGATGATACACTTATTTTCCTCAATCACTTCAAAATATCCAAAAAAGTTTGCTTCAAATCTAAGTTTTTTTATTTTATCAAAATGCTTTTATTTGAACGACAGTCATAAAAAGATGTTAAATACATATTCGTGTCAACTACATTACAATAACCATTTTTTTAGAATAGCAAAAAACTTTAAATTGCAATGTATAAAACATTTATGTATATGATCTCCTTTTTAGTTATTCTTATACATTTTAAAACATTTTCTTGGATTTTGAGATGTGTCATATTGACAGATATTTCTAAGTTCAAATGTGTGTGAATAGATTTCAATATATTCAGATATAAAGTTCAAGTATTTTTTAAAATTCCAATCAACATAAATATAAATAAATTACCTCCTTTTGGCTGACCCCTTTTCTGTTTGGTCCATGGCACTTTCCACACAATTTGTTAATTCTGTCCAGTCAGCATGCAAGCCACACTTCCAACCAGTGGAATACCTACTGAAAAGCCAATATTTATCATCAGAGTCTGGTCTGTAACATCGACATTTTTTCCTCCCCTTCCGGCATTGACAAGGTTGCTCTAAATCTAAATCCCTGACTAAATGCCTCCCAAATGATGTACCACCAGTTTTTTGTATATGAAGGAACACGATTACATCAGATCCTTTAATATCGAAATGAAAATCAGACCTTATTAACTCATCAAAAGAAAGTTTATCGTGAACATCAACTGTTTTCAGTCTTTCCCTTATCAAAGGATGAGACAGAAAAGTTAATGGTCGGCCCAAATTATCTGCGACTACATGCTTTAAACTCAGTTTACTCCAACTGGGATACTTAAATTGAGAATAATGCCAATTTGACAAAGCACATACTTTATCTGGGCATAACCAACTAAGTAAAATGAGACATAATATAGTTACAAGAACACAAAATCCTAAGAAGAAACGATACTTTACGCTCTTCTTCATCAAGTCCATAACATTTAAACCCAACCAATTTAAAGAACCGTTAAAATGAAAATAAATTTTGGGAAATAACTATAAGAAGTTACACCCATGTAAAGCATTTTAAAACTAATGAATGGTTGTATTGTTTTCATGATTTTTTCGGTTTTATTTTAGATAGCTTTACTTCAAGAGACCGTTGCCAAATTCGATCACTTTATATGTCTTGGATAAGAAAATTAAATCATTTTGGTTAAAAAAAAAACAACCCTCAAATAGAATTTTTTTTTTTTGTATTAATGAACTATATAAAAAAGTTTATTTTATAACCTATTTATTCAATTTCATTTTTTCAAGTAACGAAATAAAAACTGGATGCAGGAAAAAGGATTAGAAAGAATTGATTTGATTAAATTTTTAGAAAAAGAAAGTTTTCGATTAAATTTTTCGTCTGCTGAAATTAAAGAATAGGAAAAAAAAAGAGAGAGAGAAAATTTTAATTTACTTCAATAAATTTCTCATATATTATAAAAACACAGTGAATCCGGCAATATATGATCCTTGAATGATTATGTTGGTTGATTGATTGATTTTAACGTCGCACTGTTAAGCTACACGAGGGCTTTTGGCGACGGACCACGTAATTTTGAACCATGATCAAGTGACGTGGACGACACCTGAGTTGGCACCTCTCCTAACTACCACACCACACCAACGGGAGGACGTTTCAGCTCTCGACAGATTTAACGTGCATCGCTGCCTACACGGCGGGTCTTTAGTGGTACTGGGCTCGAACTCGTGACAAGGTAAGCCACGATCCGATACCTATACCACTCGGCTACCGCGGCCGCATGATTATGTTGGAGCTTTGGTGTTAGAATGGCAAGTATAAGATCCAAGCCTTTCTCCTAACAGAAACTTTTTTCACCATTGTCAATATTAGAGATTACTCAGGGGAGTGCAAATGAATATATGCACCCCCTCTCTAAAGATTTATTCACAAGATTGAAATATATTCAGGATAATTGTTTTATTATACTATTATACGCGTATTCTAAATTTTATATACAGTTAAAAGAACTTTTTCTCCACGTACTTATAAATCTTTTTCGTCCTGAAGAAGAAAAAAAGGATTTCATCTAATTCCTGAGTCTTTGGTATCTCTGAAAAAGTGCCTCTGGAGAGACCAAGAAGGGTGCATTCATATTGATTTCCCCTCCCTAAAACAATTTCATGGGAAAGAATTACCGTGAATATATGAAACAAATCTTCTGAAAGTGTCTTTCTCAGCGTATTACCCATTTGGGGAGTTGAATAATCCACGTGCGGTAGTCTCAGCTTTCAGCTTTCGTAAACAAACAGTAGATAGAAAATCTAAATTGGTCTTTTTTTTTTTTTTGGCTCAAATTGTTAAGCTCGTAATTTTCACCTCTAAAGTTACTTGTAACGAGTAAGAAGAAACAGCAGTCGTTTTAAAAATCTCAATACGGGTGAAAAAAATTCCAGGCAGAAAAGCATTCATTTGATTACAGTGAAATAGAAAATTCCCTATTTGAACTGCTCATACAGGGGCATTTTTTATTGGGTAAGAATTTTCTACAGAAATTACCCAAATTGATGTGAAAATGACACCGCAATTTGAAAAATATGATAAATCAAATAAAATTAATTATAAGTGCACTTTCAACATAGAAAAAAAATAAGATCGAAATTTATGGCTACAAGGGGGACGTTATACGTCGGTTTTCAAAACGATAACTTAATGTATGAGGCCTCCAATTAGGCTTAATGCAGCTGCATTTAAAGAAAAAAATTTTGAAGCTTGAAGTATTTTGCACTTTTCAACTTCTTTTAAAGTCTGCAGTGTAAAATGTATGCTAAAAGATGATCACTGGAAGGATGATAACTGGATAAATAAACATATAACATTTTATAATAGCTCATTATAATGTCAATCATTTTAAATGTAAAGAAAATATGCCTCTGGGTACTAGTAGAATTTTTGAATGGTTGGCGAAATAATTACGTTGTATTATCTTGTGTGATATCGTACTCCATAACAAGAGTTTTCATATGGGTTTCTGACAGTACAACCACACATTGAGAAATACATCACTTTTTCGATATGCTTTCGGTTGTGACCATTTTAGTGGACTACCTAAACTTGAGATTTGATTATTTTTGAAGGAAAAGAGAGAGAATATATTCCTAGTCTGCGAAACCATCGATTATAAATTATATGCAGCATACTTTGAGATACTTAAGGTAGATCGTCAAATGTAACCATCTACGATCTTAGAAGAATTGAAGTTGTTGCCGCTTATATGTATTGAATTGTATAATTA
This sequence comes from Trichonephila inaurata madagascariensis, assembly GCA_019973955.1. Classification (NCBI taxonomy): domain Eukaryota; kingdom Metazoa; phylum Arthropoda; class Arachnida; order Araneae; family Nephilidae; genus Trichonephila; species Trichonephila inaurata. Next base: position 737,312 of record BMAV01002826.1, read on the forward strand.
AGTTTTATTTTAAAGTAATATTATATATATATATAATTAACAAATTTACTATTATCATTATTATTTCAAACTGTATTTAAAAAGCGTGGGGAAATTCGGAACTTCATACATTTCTACCTTACGTTCATCGCGTTACCCTAACTGGTAATGCATATCGGTAACGCGTAACGAAAATTTTTCCCTACCGTGCCATAAGAAGTTAAGGTATCCGACTACGTTCGGAACCATGATTTTAAAAAAGCGCATAAATGTATAATTTTCATGATATTTAGTGTCACTTAGATTAGAATACATGTATAAAATTGTTTTAAAGACATTTTGACAAAAAAAAAAAATTATTTAAGGGGGTCTGCCAAATGCACTGACATGGTTAAGGTACTTTTGCACAATGAAATCACTTTATTCAGGCGTAAAACTTTTGTTGAGAACGTAAATTACTCATATAAATACGCCTTGAAAGGTAGAAATGTCAGAAATAGTCTAGAAAATTTTAAAATTACGAAAAATACATATATCCTTGCTTCCAGAATTTTCTGACGCCATATTTGGCAAGCTTTATTACAAAATCTGCAGATGGCGCCATGTGTACGCAAAAACTACGTACAAAATTTTTAAAACGTTACTTTAGAATAAAATTACCTCATAAACTTCTTAAATACACATTAATAATACTATATTTTAGGAAAAAGAATATTTTGCTACACGAATAATGACTTTAATCACTTCAGAAACACTAATTCTGCTTTTTTTTTCATGAAAAAGGGGGTGGGGGGTTAAAAATAAAGTAACCATAGAACTACGTCAACAATATTTTGGCAAAAAATTAATTTAGAATAACCTTTTTTCCAAATGTTCTCCTTTTATAAAAAATGCTTCTATTGTATTAATATTTTGCCTGTATATAGCTCAGACCTCTGTACAGAGGCTTAACTATGATTTTTGAAAAATTCACATTATTTTCAACCATTTGAAACAATTATGGGCGTATTTTCTTAAAATTTCTCCCCTCTGTTTTCGTAAAACATGGATAAACCGACTTCCAAGTTATGCATTTCAAAAATTCTAGTTGAGCCTCTGTACAGAGATCTGAGCTGAATACAGGCAAAATATTATAATAGAAGCATTTTACACAAAAGGAGAATATTTTGAAAATGTGTCATTCTATGTTCATTTTTTGTCAAAATATTGTACTTAAATAATTTTTTAATGTAATACTATTCTTAACCCAATTTTATATACATTGTCTAATCTAAGTGACGCTAAATATCATAAATATTATCCATTTACACGCTTTTGCAAAATCACGGTTCCGAACGTAGTCGGATACCTTAACTTCAATAAAAATAAAAATTATTCATTTATACGCTTTTTCAAAATCACAGTTTCGAACGTACAGGACAAAATAAGAGAAAAATTCCCATCAGCTTTATATATATTATGAACTTATTAATATCTAAATTTGTGGCTATTTCAGCGGCCACACTAAAAGAAGGATATTCGTAACTGCGTCAAAGTCGTTTAAAATATATATTTCGTTTATCAACACTCCTAAAATAAAATTACCGTTTTACATAATAATACATTAATGCAGTGCCCTTCTTCAGGGAAGAATCATTGAGGAAAAAAACCCAAAACACAATCCCCTTTGCGTTGAATAGAGCAACAATCCACAATGGTGATAGTGTAAATCATCAGAGGGTGGGCAGACTTTTCCAGGGTGCGGGCTACTTCTAGTTTTTTTAATGTGTTGCGGTCTATCCAAGGAGCGTAGGTGTGGTGAGGTAAGAAAGAGGTCTTCAATATTTATTATATTTTAATAATAAATAAGGAATATGTACTCTCATCTACATAACTACAATAATAATAAGAAAAATATCATCGCCCAATCAGTATGGTGGCTATGACCCTCGACTTGTAATCGGATGGGCACGGGTTCGAATCCCGAGTAAGACATGGTTGTATCTTTTTCGGGAAAGAAGTCAGTCTTTCGCCTGTAATGGATTCCCGTTTCGAAAGGAAAAACAGCGCATCCCTTCTTGTTTTTGCTGGGATCATCATCTGTAAAAAATGTGTATATTCTTCTGTTGTATTGTATGCTTTCTGTTCTTCACTCGTATTTCATATGTTCCCAGAGGATGAAAAACACACGTCAACAACAACAAAGAAATCACTCTTTTCACTGGGTCCTGAGTAGGCCCTGTGTCAAAGTTCCTCGGGGGCCTTTCCTAAGAGCTTCTTAATATTTTGGGATTTTTTTTTCTAACACGTTTTGGGGCCCCCAAAGCTGGGGCCCCGTATCATTGATACGGCGGTAGTTACACCTCTGACGCTTTTAAAACCACGTTAAAAGGAAAACGCATGCTACAAACATAATAATAATAGTCACAAATATAATATTAAAATGATGTATTTATTACCAAACAATTCAAAACATACGTTAGAAACGTTTTCTTCTCGTAATTAACGTCAGTAGAAGATTTAGTCTGCATACTATCAGCTAATCTTGAATATTTTCGCATAAATTACTGTGCTTATCTTCAAGCGGTCATCCCAAAATGTTTGGCGGTCTACCGGTCGATCGCGATCGACTTAATGCCCACCCTGGGTGTAAATGATTCATCTTTTGATTCATGCTGTTCAATTAACTGGAAATTGGCAGAATAAGGATTCATGAGTTGGGGTCCACATTGTTTATATTTCATTCAGAAGTATAAATCCTGCCATTACTTAACTTTAGATAGAAAAAGTATGTCTAGGATTTTGCAATTCTAAGGCGTTGGACTTCATTGCTGCAGTTCAAGAGTGTGACAGTATTGCAAATTAAAAAAATTTGAAATGATTCGCAATCGATCAGATACGGTTTTTAATTCTATTTTCCTAAAACCTGAATGTTTTAAAACAAATAATACACCGATAACCATTACAATTGCAACATCAAAGAGGAATATATCTTTAGTGACTAGTTGTGCAGATGGGAATTGTAGACTAGTTCTTCCACGACTAGCGAATAATAATAATAAATAAATAAATAAAATAAAGTGTGATACCCCGCAGCCCGGGGGGTATCATCTCTTCATCCACGCGACCTAGATTTGTAGGAATATATAAATGATTGATCACTCAAATTCTCCATAATAAATCTAATTTATTTGTCTAAATATATATTGATCAACGCAACACAAGTCTTACAAGAGGGATATTATCAGTAGTAATACTACGTAATAATCAATTCTAAGTAAATAGAGCCTGAAATCCTACACACTATCTTTATGAGAAATTAACCTCAGAATCTTTATCTACTGCAGACTCCTTAATAAGCTAAAGTCTGTTCTATAATTACTCTTCCATAATTAATCTCTTACCAATATCTCACGGCGATCAGCACATCGGCTTTCTGTCTCTTCTAGTATTCTATTCTTCTACTATTATTCTTCCATTCTATTACTATCTGACTTCTATTCTACTATCCGGCTTCTATCCAACTACTATCCGGCTTCCATTCGACTTCTATCCAACTAACTCGCGAATGCTAAAGCTCCCTTATATATCTATTCACTAATCTGCATATCGTGGTTTCTTCTTGAAAGGATTGGATTGAATTAATGCCATTCTAGCCCCAAAGATTCCCCAAGAGATTAGTGAGAAGGCGCGATAAAGCCCCGTTACAAAAGGACCATTATTATTCTAATATTACAGCAGATTTTATTTTAGAATAAAAGTTTTTAAACGTTTTTGGATGTTGTAATTTTGCTCGTCGAGGTGTAAATCCTCTCATGAGGTTGGTGGTAGGGGAAGAGAGGTGGAAGGAATCGAGTAAAATCGTACTGTCACCTGTATGGTGCTCAAAGCTACGGCTAAAGACAGGCGTGAAATTCCTGTGATGAATTTCGAGGACCTTGATCTAATGTTACTGTCGATCAGGTGGCATAAGTAGCAACAAACTATTTTTTAAATTGTGACCATTTTTTAATTATTTAACGATTTATATTAATTTTCAAAATGATGTTGGGTTTTCTCGATGCTGTCTTTATTATTTTCCTTTGCTTTCCTTTCTTTTCTTCTTTTTATAATTTAAGGAATATTAAATCAATCTTTGATGTTTTTTGTGAGCCTATTTTTTAAATTTTTATCGAGTGGGGATTCTGAACTAAAGGTACTTCTTGAAAGGCAATGATGATATGCAATCCCCTTCCTCCCCTTAAAAAAAATTAATTCTTTATAGATAGCCACACACTAATCGATATAACTCTAGTGTAATGATAATATAACCTAATTATTACCACATAAAAAGTTTGATTTAAGACTTTATAAACATTTTTTACGAAAGTTAGTGATTTTCTTAAAACTGTTTCGCATAATTTTAGAAAATATTAAATTTTGAAACATTTTTTTTTTTCAGATTGGAAATTGTTCCACTTTTAATATCATATACTGATTTCCCTATCCTATAGAGAGCAGTAAATTTAGTTACACTTTTCATTCTAATAACATTGGTGTAATTGTTACTGGTATAAAATGTCCTCCATATTTTGTCTCCTATACTGTGATGTTAAATGGGTTTCTCACACACTGAACTGGAAAAAGTTGCATATCAATGAAATTTCCTTTAAGGTATCCGACTACTTGAGAAAACTTTTTTTAAAAAAAAAATGGAGATATGGAGATTTTTTGTGGCTTTTAGATTTATTTAGTACATTTTAAGAAAAAAAAAGGCTGAAATTAAGAAGAGAAAAATAAATTATTACTACTAAAATGGGAAAAAAGGGGTAAAAATTGACAAAAAGTTATATAAACGGGGCCCGCTCTGTACAAATAGTAAATGAACAAATTCTCAATTTTTCAATTTTAATGTATTACTTTGTTATTCCTTTCTGAAATGACCTTCAGGATAAGAGATATTTTAATTTTTACTAGAACTAGAGCATTTTATCTTAGTTATTATATGAAATTGCTTAAAAAAACAGTGATTATATTCACTTAAAGATTGTAAATTTTGTAATTAAACAGTGATGGATAAATCTGAAGGTTAAAACACTTCTACTGTTATACAGAACATACACGCAAAATTTCAGCAAATTATTTTAAAAACTTTTTGAGAAATCACAGTCCCCGTTTGAACTTTTCGAAAAAAAACTCATTTCGAGTAAAACGCATTTTAAAGTTTGACATCTTACGTAAAGTTATGGCATCTGCTTTTACTAAAACACTTGTAGTTTTTGTTCTAGAGAATGGAAAATAAAAACTTGGTATTTTTATAAAGCTAATAAGATGGCATATAAAACAAAATCATAAAAAAATTTGTCAATTTTTAAAAAAATCATGATTTTAGGGTAGTTGGATACCTTAAATGTTAAAAATACGATATTATAAACAATGTAGGAGTATTACTTCCTTCTTTCCTCAGTGGCTCGACAGCCAAGGGTGGGCCTTGGCCTTCTCAAGAAGCCTTTTCCACACAGGCCAGCCTTCTTCCTGCTGGTGTTCTCCAATTCTTAGTTCTCAAAACTAGGAGATCTTTTTCTAGGCCATCTAAAATTTTCTAAATTCATCTAAAATTTTGCTTGTCCTTTCTTCGTGCGCCAATTTTTTGTGCATTGAAGACTTTTTTAGTGGTTCGGTCTTCATCCATTCTAACAACGCTCTTTTAATTCGTTGTGCTTTGATGAAGTCAACGATGCCAGATTCTTTATATGAGTGATATTCTAAATTTGATCAATGCCACTTGTCATTTTTTTTTTAATTACTCCAAAAATAATTCTTAAAATCTTCCTTTCATCGATACTTATCCTGCTCTCATATGTTCGAGACATGGACCAAGTTTCACATGCATAAGTTAATACTGATCTTAAAATACTTTTAAACAATGGAATCTTTTTTTTTTTCTTTTGATTATAAATTTGATTTCATAAATTTTCGTATTCCATTAAGGCATCTATTAGCCATAGTAATTCTCTTTTGGATTTCAGTAGTACAATCGTTTCTCTTGTTATTTTCTGAACTTAAATAAATGAAGCTGTCAACAACTATAAAATTATACTCTTCAATTTTAAAGTGGGAATTGTTAAAACATGATTTCGTGCAAGATATGTACTTGGTCTTATTCTCATTGATTTTCAGTCCATTCCTGAGGGCCTCTTTCTCTAAAGAAAAAAAAGGCTCGTCTTAGTGCTGTGGGTGTTCGAGCAATGATGTAGGTATTACTACCACGATTAATTTCTTTGAAAATGTGTTCCAAAATTAATCAGGCTTATTTACATTCAGCCGATGATATAAAATTTTCCTGGGAAGTAATGCCTAGAAGTCGCGATTGAAAAACTGACAAGAGACGCTTAAAAACATTAGTATTCTCAATATAGGCTCCTCTTGCGTCGATACATTTTCGTCAGCGCAGTTTCCAAGATGCAAAGATATCCTGGCAGGCTTGTTCAGGAATTGATTTTACAGTCATTATACAAGCCACTAGCAGAGCGCAAATTATTCTGAAATGATGCCCTTTCAGTGGATATTTCACGGCGAAAGCAAAAAGAGGTATGAAGGAGTCACGTTGGGACTGTAATATAGGGCAGCATTCCCACGTCACATTTGGTCAGGTAGCTGGTGACGAGGTGTGCGTTGTCATGGTGTAGTTTCCAATCGCTGCTAATGTCTGGCCTGATGTACCGGATCCTTGTTCTCATTTTTTAAACGATTCCGCTTAAAATTTAGAGTTGATTCTTGTCCCTGGAGAACTTAAATTCATTTTGGGCAATCCTCTGATATCAAACAACCAAATGAGGATGGTCTTAATAGTTTTGCTTATTTGATCTTTTTTTTTTTTTTGTATGGGGGACAAGAGGATGACTAGGTTTGCCACTCGGAACTTTGCTTCTTTGATTCGAGGTTGTACTAAAAAAAAATCTATGTTTTGTTATTCGTGATAACATAGTTCAAAATGTGAAAATTATTTGTACCCATTTCCTAAGACTCGATATTATTTTGTCTTTTTTGCGATTTGTTCAAGAAATGAAGCACAGTTTAATGAAATCATCCATCTTTATCTTCCAAGAGCTCGAAGACAACTGAGTAAACATTCCCTAGGTAGTTAACTTCCTTTTCCATTAATCTGTTGTGATAGAGGGCGCTGTGACGTACAGTCGTTTCACAATACTAAGAGTGACATTACATTCCGTACAAACCTTCTAACTTTTATTGCCGAAAGATGAAGATTATATAAAAGGTGTATCAGTACGATTACAAACTTTCAGAACAGATGGAGTAAACCGTGACGATAGGAAACCACATACAGGAATACATGGTCAGAAATGCTTTCCTGGTGCGGTAGCGATGACACAAAGCGCAAGAAGGACATAACAAGAACAAGAAGAGAAAACTCGTTTATTATCCTCAGTACAGCAAAAAGATTATAAAAAAAGAACATTAAAAGGACACTAGGGATTCATGTCGGGATGATTGGGGTACACATCGTTAGTGCAGGATCCGCCAGATGGTCATATGGGAAAGCCCGATATAATTGGCGATAGCCCACGGACTGGTGCAGGGATTGTTCTGAACCAGATCCAGCACAGCCTCCTCTTTGTTCATCGTTCACGTTCCTGTGTATCCACTATGAAGAATCCACTGTCAGACGATTTCTGGTGCAAGCGTGCAAAGAAGGCGTGGCTGGGGGGCTTGCCTCCTGAAGTAACGTTGGGTGTACAACCGCTATGCGGCTCGTCCATTGCAATTAGAGCCCCGTATGCCAGATGCATATCAGTAAGCTTAGCGTTCGTGTTACGTTCCCTCTTACTACCATTCTGTCGACAGGCGAAATGAAGCTTCATAAAGAGCTCGGCTGCAAAAAATGCGTGTGAGCATACACCTTCATTTGAAGCTTCGGTTCACGTTGCGCCATCTATCGCGTACAGCAACAAAAGACTTCTAAGCCTTTTTGCTGTACTAAAAATAACAAAAATGTATTCTCTTATTTTTGTCCTTTCTTGTATTTTGTGCTAGGAAATTCTCGTTTTTGCACTTGTACCGCTCTAGAAAAGTGTTTCCGACCATGCATTCCTATGTGATTTTCCATCGTCTAGGTGTACTCTATTTGTCCTGAAAGTTTGTAAATGTTGTAGTGATACACCCTGTAGATGATAGGAGAAATAATGAGAAAATATAGATGTATATCTTTGTAATAATGTAATTAAATTTATAAACTGTTTCTAATTTTCAACAATGTAAATTTCCGAAGTGTGAACAATGTTAGGGTAATTATGTTCATTTCCTTGGTATGTAAGATAATTAGCAATATATAACTTCCTTTATAAGAATTGAATTAACACTTCGAGTAGTTAATAGCTCGATTGACAGAATCAAGTATTAATAAAGAATGGATTGGGATCACAGCAGTGCCGATTTAAGCTCATTTCGGGCCCTAGGCACAGATCTACAGGTCCCCTTGGCACTGGCGGATCGAAATTGGCAACAAGAAAATAAGGTTAAGTCCAGCTTATACGGGCCCTTTCAGGGCCTCTGGGTGCTCACCCAAGCGCTCAATTGATAAACCGGGACTAGATCACAGTTCTCTGAAAATTAACTAAAGAACATGAATATATGGTACTTCATGAACGCTAAAAATATAGCGTCTTTAATATCGTGAACAGAGAGAATGAAGTGTTAACTTGTGTTGTGTGTTTGCGTGTAATCATCTAACTATAATTCAGATTAACAAAGTACATTAAGAAGACTTTCAGAACGAATAATTTGTGCACTTGTTTTTGGGGTTGATTTTAGTACGAAAAATAAGAAAAGGTCAGGATACAATTAGAGTAGTTTTTAATGTCACTAATTGTTAAAAAATTAAAGATATTCCTTGAAAAAAAAAGATTAATCTGAGGGGATAAAATAATTAGCATTCTATAAATAGCAGCATTCTGTAAATAATATATTATGACTTTTGTAAATACATTTAAAATTAGAAGAATTTTATATGAACTAAAATTTAATGATTGAAAGCTGTATTTTTCATGCTAAAGCCTAATCTTATGTTGGGGGGATTAAATATTTAAAAATTTAAAATACTAAAAAAAAATAATAATGTCTAATACTTTTCTAAAGTTAAATATAGGAAGCTTGTATATCTAGAACGTAAAAGATTTACTTAGTACTTAAATTGCTCCAAAAACATATCGAAATTTGGCTTTGTATATAACATATGATAATAAATTTTCCTCTGAAATATTCTGATTTGTGTTTTAAAATCAAATTATATAGAATATAAATAAAAAAGGGTGGTTCCTTTTATTACAGATTTACTCCACCCGTTATAAAAAAAACCCCAATATATAGGAACAGATTTTTCTATTTTAGTTCACATCACGACAGTGAAACATATTCATCAGATCATCATTTGTAATCTAAGGTATAATTTTACTGTAAAAAATAACTTTATAATGCTTAACTCTAAAAATAAAATATTTAGATAAGTTATATACTCAAATTTCTCAGAGATGATATTCCAAAAAAAAAAAAAATTTTTTTTTTTTTTTACATTTAAATGTTTTAGTTGCTTTCTATCATTTTTCACAATCTTAATTTTTTACAAATGTTTTTTCAGAGGAATTTTTTTCATTTCTAATTTCATCGCATTATTATGATAGTCATCGAAAAAAAAAATTCTTCCTGCGATCTGCTGTATATCGGCAACTTATGGTTTTAAGAAACATTTCTTGCTCTTGAAAATAGTTTAAGCCGAATAGTTTTACTCAGATATGGCCTTCTGTAACTGAACATAACTTTGACATTCAAATTTTACAGCAAGTAGTTAATCTTTTCTTGTTTTAAAAAAACGTAAGATATCATATGCATATTATGTGATATATATATATAAAGGGATAAGTTATAATACAATGTGCAATCCAGCAGTAAAAAATGCGTTTTCGTATTTTTTAAAAATAATTTTATTTTTAGGAGAGGCCTTTTTTTATTTTATTATAATTAGTATTTTTCTATTTTTTTAATCAAAAGAAATAAATTCTTAAGACCTTTCTTTTTTTCTTTGCATTCCTGATATATTTATAATGTCATAATTAAAAATAAGTGAGTTTTGGGTCCGCAAGGTTTTGTTTTATTTACTTCATTTATTTTGATTTGTTGCTTTATTTAACGTGATTGAGAATTAAACTGATTAATATTCATTTTAATTTTTAAATTGCTACTTTAGAAAGGTACAAAATTTTTTATGATTTTTTTTCTGAGTTTAACATTCTTTTAAATCATAGGTTTCCAACCTTTTTGAACTGGCGCCCCTTTTCTAGTGAATATTTCGATATCCCCCCTTCCACTCCAGAGAAATAAAGGCGTACATAATACATGGCGAAAACAAGAATTAAACTTTTAAAAAAATATTCTACTACTAATAAAATATATTTTTTTAAAGCCCCAGTTTTTTTACTTGCAAGTCTTTAATTGCTATTGCCACGAATATACAATTTTAAATACATACAATCAACACAAGGTAACCAGTATTAAAGTTTACTTTTGTCAGTGTGTTTTTAGACTATATTTCGTTAATCTGCCCATGTCATCTCAAAATCCCCTAACTTACTCTGGGTCTTTTACTGCCCCATGAAAGCCACAAACGTCCCAAGGGAGTTATCACCCCCGTTGAGAACCTATGTTTTAAATCAATAAAATTTGAAAAAAATAATTCATCAACGGCTTTCTTAGTAAAATATTCTTAAGTCATTTTTTTAAAAGTATTATTTTATAAAACGAAATTTATCTCCAGAAAGCTTTTTCCTTGTATACTATTTTTTAGAATAAAACCTGTCATTAATTTTTAAAAATTAATTTGTGAATGAGAAACATTTTTTGAACACTATTCACGGCTGTTAAGCGATTTTTTTTTGTGTGTGATAGAAGAAAGCTAAGACTCAGTGGCGTAGCGTACACCCCCACCCCTGCATTTGGGGGGGGGGAGGCAGGATTCTAGGGAACCCAAAGCCTGATGTTATGGTTTTGCAATCTTTAAGATTCGGCTTGGGTCCTAAAACCTGTCTTTGCAAGGAAGCTCTATAATATTCTCCATTACGCCACTGCCAAAAGACTGGTAATAAGTATTTAAGTGTGTTTGTTATTTAAATATTCAAATCTATCCATCATTCTTTGTCTTACTGAAGAGATAAATAGAGTTGAATTTACGTTAATATTATAATTAAAATTTACGAAAATTTTATCCATATGTTTATCAATCTGGTAGAGTTGTTACCCTGGTTCTTAAATGTTATTGTAATTAAAAATTATATTAAAACACCATTTGCAGGAAAATAAAATATCTACACAGCTTGCTTTTAATGTACATCAGCTTTATTAAGTCTGTAATCCTAATTTAAAAAATTCTACTTAGACACTTTTTACTGTTGGATGGCGAGTCAGTTCATGATTTTTTGATGTAGGTGAGGTGTAAAATGAGTAGTAAATTAATTTAAAAACACCTAGAAAATTAAATTTAAGTGCCTACAATTAGATTAAATTTCAAAAAGTATTATTAGAAATCAGAGAGCTCCACAACAATTTGATGGATGGTTTTTGAAGTTAGGCTGTGAATGATAATTTTTGCGAGCTTTAAAAATTTTCTCTGTAGTTGTTTGGGTGATTAAGTGAGAGTTATATTAACATCGCTCTATACAGCTGCACGAGGATTTTCTGTTGTTGCTAATACCACCTACTTTACGGTGTCAGATCGAGGCCCACGAAATTCATCGTGGCAAAAGGCTGCACGTACGCCTGTCGTTAGCCGTAGCTTCGAGCACCATACAGGTGACAGTACGATTTGGCTCAGTTCCACTCCAGTTTTGAGGGAGAAACCTTAAAGATGAGAATTATGTTGTTTAAGTGAATTCGATTCAGTCTTATCGTATTAACATTGCACTAGAGTCAGGGGCGTAGCTACCGCCATATCAATGATACGGGCCCCCCCCCAAGCTACAGGGGTCCCAACATATGTAACTACAATCCCACTAAAAGGGCTCTCATATCCAAAGGGCCCCGAAGAAATTTTGATACAGGGCCTCCTCAGAGTCCTACGTCAGTGACTAGAGCTCATAAAGTGACATAGACAATCAATCTCTTAATTATGAATAGCAGGCAAGTGAGTAGGACATCATCCGAATTGTTGAAGACTTTTAGGTCAAAATAGATTTAATGCACAACATATCCCAAATCCCACATGATGTCTTTGTGTAATTGAAACTGTAAAATAAACAATAACCAGTTTAGCATCTTAGCCCCCAATGGATTAGGAAAATCAAGATGTATTTTACTCTCAATTTATATATTGTAACAAATTGTAATGTTAATAATGTGTGCCAGAATTTATTATATAATTTTAAAGAAAAGTTATTTTAAAGAAAGTTATAATGTAATTCAAAGAAAAATTGTAAGTATTAAACATTATATTATCAGGCTTAGAGTTTGTTATTTATTTTATTGTTAAGAAATAAAATGAAATATACGGTACGCATTCCGGAAAAACAAAAATTAGATTGAAACGTATGTTTCTTGTAAAAAATATACAATTGACAAGCAGGGTATTGACCTTAAAATCAGTACTCCTCCGCAAAAACTTTTCTTAGAACTGCTTATGATACGATAACAAACTACGCCTTTTTACGAGTAATTCTTTTCCCAATATGGAGTGCGGAATCCCAGAGTATGAGAGTTTTACTTCGAATAGGGAAACAATAGATTTGAATAAAACTAATTCTGACTTCTCACTTATAATAATAATTCATGATTTAAAAATGATTTCATTTTGATACAAAATTATAATAGCGTAATTGTTTTAAATAAAAATTACAGTCGGACCTCTATATAACAAAGTCGCTAAATACTGGAAAAAGTTCGTTATATGGAAAATTCGTTACATAGAGGTTCATCTCTCTTTTAATATACTTTATATATATATAAACCACAGAAAAAATTTTAAATTCATAAACACTATATATTAAAAAAGTTATTATTCACACCTTTTTTAAAATTAATATATGTTTATTTTATAAATCTTTCCCATAAAAAAAAAAAAAAAAAACTGCAAGGAAAACAAGAAAAAGAATGTCGAAGCGCTGTATTTTCAATATTAAAATAAGCGAGAATGTCGAAGCGCTGTATTTTCAATTTCCCATCAAAAAAAAAAGAAAAACTGCAAGGAAAACAAGAAAAAGAATGTCGAAGCGCTGTATTTTCAATATTAAGGAAATAATTTTATAATAAAATTAATGAATTTGAATTATATTTTCTAATTTAAAGCATACAAGTAATATCAAACATACATTATTTTATAGCTAGAACACGGGGACGATACGGGACAATTTCACTGAGTGTGAAAGGGGATGTCGAATATGTTTCTAGTAAACTGGACAATGGGGGTTAAAGGTTGCACTTCTTAGACGAAACGTCCAGAACTCTATTGCTCTCTGCGAATTAGGATCTAATAAAACCAGTTCATGATTTATGACCACCACAAAATGCGTTGAAGAGAGAATAACTTGAAATGTTCAGAAATACTCTAAAAATAGGGAGAAAAAAAAATGAATCACAAAAAGAGAAAGTTCGTTATATAGAAAATGCACTTCGCTATAGAGAGGTTATTTTACAAAGAAAATCGTGAATTGTTCAAGGTTCCAGGAAAAAAATTTGCTATGTAGAAAAATTCGCAATATAGAGGTTCTACTGTACATATGTGTATTGATGAATAATTAAACAGCTACGAATGCTGTGAACTTTTTAAAAAAGGTTTTAGAAGTTACCAAATTTAAAAATGATTATTTTTTATAAAGTCATCATCTGCTTAGCAAAGAAAATTAACTTATTTAAAATACAAAAATTGAAATTAATGAATCCAATTAAATGACCAAGAGATAATCTATCAGATTATTCTCAGAGCCTTGAAAAGAGATGAAGTATCCAAAGTTTAAGTTACGTAAAGTAATAACGTTTGCGAAACATTCTTTACCTTTTTATATTCGTTCAAAAATATGATTAATCAAACTTGTAATTAAAACCATGCTTTTCTTCAAAGGTATAAATTATTATTATTTTTTTTTGCATACTCTTTTTTTTACAATGTCTTAATTTACTTTATTTTTTTACAAGCTGAAAATTATCAAAGTGTATACAGAATCCCACTATTTTTTGCATACAATATATAAAATAAAAGTGAATGTGTATTTTCTTTCAAAGTGCTCTCTATTATATTTTGAGCCTAATTCATATGTTATTTTTAAAAATACTAGCAAAATAACAATAAAATAGTTCTTACCTTTTTCTACCATAAATACTATTATATCAATCTTGTATAAGATATAACATCTAATTAATTTTTTTTAATAATTCGAATTAGCAATTTACTATTGATCTTGACAGTCAAATTACTAAGAAATAAGAAAAAAAAATTCAATTAATATAAGTGAACACGATACTTCAGATAAGTTTTCTTTTTCATTTCTAAAGCAACATGTGTAAACTGAAGGGAAATTGAATTAGGGATAGTTGGTTTCCAATAGAAGTTGCGATGTGGGCACCTCTGTAACAGAAAAATGACCTAAGCAGTTATCTGACATTATTTTGGAGTGATACGATGAAAATTAATTGTCGGTAGCAGTATGGGCGAGACGAAAGATTTAAGCATATTTAATCATTAAATATTCTCCTCGGGTGGCGGCGAATGGACCACTTTATTTCGAAAGTGATGCAGGTTGGGAGATTTTGACATAATTGTATTAAGGGAGTACTGTGTGTGAGCACGTTAAGCTCACAGTACTCATTTCCCTTGTGGAGATTTTAATATAATATCCTCACAAGGTCCAACTACAGAGAATAGACACCCCATTGAGCAAAAAACTCAGTTAACTCTTGTGCTCAAAAAATTAATAGCCACATCATTCGCGGAATCATCTTTCACTATAAGGTTAGATGTCACTGCCCCACAAAGGCAGCTCTGATGACCACACATCACAAGACAGAAATATTAATACGGACACAAGAAAGTTTCCACTGGATCAGAGAGACGAGGAAAAAATTGAATGAGCATGAGTCCAGATAAGCCCAGAATCATGCTGGTGCATGTCGACGGCAAAATATGAATATGGCACGAACTCCGTGAAGCAATGGATTAATCTCGCATGTAGGGAGCTCATACTGCTAATGGAATGGCATTTTCATCTTGGGACTGTTGGGGACTGAAATGGGATCCTGGATACATATGGCAATGTACCTCAAGGGTCAACGTTCCGGCGATATCTCTGACAACAATGAGCATCCATTTCTGAGTTTTAAGCATTTTAATGTGGAGATAGCGCTTCAACAAGACTTAAAAATGCTCTTTGCCAATACTCCAGAATAGTTGAACGAACACACTATATGCCGGTAGATACGAGACATTTTTCTGGCATTATAAGTCACTTGATCTCTATCCAAAAGAACATATCTGGCATGCTATTGGGAGAGATGTTAATTTTCTGACTTTGCTCCATTAAATTTTAGTGAATTGTAAAGATCATTGAAAAATTGTGAGACCATAGGGTCTTCTCAATACTTCTGGTGTCTTGTCTAACTCAGACAATTCGCTGCAGGAATGACGGCGAAATATGGAGCTACACGATATTAGCCTGATATCTGTAAATAAGCTATTTTTTTAAAAATCTGTTGTTTTTAGTCAAAATGTTTAATGGTAAAAAATTAGAGTTAAAAATATTTGAACGAAATACTTTTTGAGAAACGTTATCAGAGTTGGCACCTACTCTACAAGCTTTCACATCACTCCAGGACGAAGACTTTGTACCTCAACATATTTAATGTGTATCAGCTCATCCACAAGTCAGGTCTTTAAAGGCACCAGGATTCGAATCCGACTAGACAACGCTGACCACAAGTTCGCGACCATGACCAGACAGTTACCGTGACAACGAAACATAAGGAAATAATAAGCTGCTGTATCTTATCACAAATATTCTTACATGTAACATTCATCACTATTTTTAACAAAGTTAACAAAATTCTTTTTCTCTAAAGACTTCAATGAATTATGAAGGAGAAATTTATCAGATTTTATTTCAAAACCACAAAAACGATTTTATTTTAACACAAATATTTATGTATGAGGTGCGACACACACACACAAAATGAGACTTGTTCAATAAATCATTGTACTTACAGAATCAGTTCTCCGTAACAGTATCACCTTCAAAGTGGTTCTCTTCAGCATTCACACACTTCTTCATTGCAGATAATAGTTCTGGAACGAGATTTTTGGATGTCCCTTTAGGAGATTTTCCGTTTTTGCATGAACCTCTTCAACTGAGGTAAAATGGGTTCCCTTTCAGTAAGATTTAACTGTAGAAAATTTTAAAAAAAAAGTAGGATGGGGCCAAATCAGGTGAATAAGGAGGATGCCCCATTACAGTAATGTTTTTGTTTGACAGATAGAGCCATGTGGGCGGATGCATTGTCTTCGTGCAACAGCCCTCCATCGCTCCCCAGTTCTGGCCATTTTACCTTAATTTTTTCATAAAGTCTTTTTAATACTTCAATGTAGTAATGTTGATTAACAGTCTGACCAGTGATGTGAGTTGGAACCCACTCATATCATGAATTTTGTCTATGTTTTGGTCAGTAATCGCTGACCTTGGGCGCCCAGCAGGTTCATCTTCCTCCCCATCACTTCCGCATGAGACAAAGTTTCTTCTCCATAAGCCTCGGTTAACATTTGAAACGTTTTCGCGGCTGATTTCTAAAATTTCACAAGAAACGATGTTGATTCGGCATTTTTCCGGTAGAATGCAGTTGCACGTGTTCACTCAATGACGCAACACTCCAAACTAGCCTGACCATTTAAGGCGAAACTGGCCACATGGATAGAGGAGATGTGTGGGATGACGTCACCAAACAGTAGTTGCTAACTCCACTTTTTTTCAAGCTACACACTTTTAACCTCGTTTTTTTGTGTCACACCTTGTATAATGTATTATGTAATGTCAGGACTTACTTTAAGATCTGCGGTCACATATCAATTAACATGACTAATTTGTTGGCAAATGTAATGCATATTTCCATGTTTTCCTTCTCAAATAACAGGTTTGAGCAATTTTTGTTGAAATCAGTATGACTGCATAAAAAAATAAAACAAGAGATAATAAAATATACAAATATTTTATTGAATGGAAAATGAGAAGGTGTAAATATAAAAATACTAAGAACATGAAAAATAATTATATTTCTATCTAGATTAAAACACAGTGATGAAGCACAGAGTTGGAGTTCCGCGAACGCGGATTCAAAACAGCTCTGACGGCCTCTTCGAATACCTAAAAAGAAGAATGGCGATTCTGTTAATATAGAATACTTTTTTTATAATGTGAAAAAATTAAGTTACGATTTACAACTATTACTGATGTAATTTTAAACATTATAATTAGGATAGAAATATTTGAGACAAAATAATTAATTTGAAAAATTATGCGAGTAATTTTTTTTGCCGTATTCCCTAACTCAATTTTTAACTCATTTTTCAAAAAAAAAAATAATAATAATAATTAAATTTTCTGTTAAAAATTCTATTACAAATTAATAATTTTTAGTGTTTGGGTTGAAATAAATTTTCGTATTAAATTCAAAAATACTGAATGAACGAGTAAAAGCAATAAATATCAGAGACGTAACGTACCCCCGCATTGGGAAGGATACTAGGGGGCCCAAAGCCTGACTGATGTCAAGTACGTTAACTTTGTAAGATCCGGATTGGGGCCCTAATGTTCTCCGTTACGCCACTGGTTCACCCCTTTCCTTTTCCTCTACACCCAAAATTTTTTATCTTTAGCATAAAGATTATATCCCCCGGCACTTTCATCTACGTGTTATTTGCAACGTAAGCCTCTCCCATAAATGTCGTCTACGTACTTCTCTCATGCAGAAGAGGGTTACATTCTAAAAACTCGTAGGCGAAGAAGCACCGAGGGGTAAAATCTATGGTAAAAATTAAAAATCTGTTGGTGGAGGGGGAAAGAGAAGGGAAGGAGTTTAACCCCTCTTCCTTTGCGTACGCCACTGGATGTATTCCAGTCTCATTCCTTGCTATGTGAAGAAAGCCGATGTGACCAATCAATGGATATATTCTGCTCTTCTGCCATTTTCTTTTTATTTCTTAAGTTTCAATTTGTTGACTTGGAATAATAGTAATTCAGCAAGAAAAAGTATTTCTCTATTCAGTTTATAATTCTTAGAATAATAATATATGTGATTTAATTCAATAAACAAATATTAACTTTTATGGTTAAATGAGGTAATTTTGTAAAAACTTAAAGCAGCAATCAAATTCAGAAATATTAATCAATGTATGCCAATCACGCAACACTTAACCTTATCTATCATTTTCTTAACACAAGTAATAAATGCATTTTATAATTAAAATTCAAATTAAAATGAGTTTCAATCTAACATCAAAATAAATGCATACTTCATTTACTCCACTGATTTCTTTTGCAGAACATTCCACATATTTTGCAGCCTTAATTTTGGAAGCCAACTTTTTCCCTTGAGTTTTACTAATAAAATTCTCCTTTGATTGCGAATTTTCTCTCAGATCAGTTTTCATACCTTTAAAATTCAAAAATTATTGTAGTAAAATATCAATTTTTTTTATAAAGAAAGGCAACAGAGTTCAAAGCACATTGTTTAAACATTGTATGAAAATTATATATTCAGACTAAAAATTAAAGTTAAAATATTTATAGTTTTTGGATTTATAAAACTCTACCATGTATATTTAATCTCCTTTCATTGCTAATAATACTTATAAAATTATAATTATTAGAGAAACACATCTTTAAAAATACAGTAAATTTGAAATTAAATCAAATGTGTATTTCAAAATGATTGTGTTAATTTGAAACAGTACATATTCACCTCTAAAAGTTAAGGCACAGTCACAGTTTTTAGATATTCACCATTAAAAGAATGAAAATATAGGTTAAAAGAATTTAGTTTGTATGAATGATTATGAATAACTTCAGTAAAACCTTATGAAACAATCATACTAACTCTTACTATTATTTTTTTTGTCAAAGAATTGGACATTTAAATTGCAACCACAGGAAAGTGCAAATACAACCTCTGACAATAACGTTCGGTGAATAGTCCGTATGTAGATTAAATATATCCATTAACGTAGATGAAATATAAACGAAAGTTATCTTGCTGTCCTTCGAAATAGTTACCTCCCATAACTATGCACTGCTGAGATCTGCTATACATGTCCTGGAAACTTTGCAAAAAATCTTCTTTTGAGATACAGTTAAAAAAAAGCCTCGTCCCGTTTCGTTGGATGTCAGAAATATCGTCAAATCTCTTTTCTTTCAAAACGAGTTTGAGTCGTGGGAATAGGAAGAAGTCTGGAGAATTGAGATCTGGCGAGAAGGGTGGATGTTCAATTTGTACCGCTCTTTTTTGCCAAGAACTGTTTGACGATAATGGCTGTGTGAGGGCGAGCATTGTCGTGAATAAAAAAACATGAACTTTGTTGAGCGTACTGGGGCGGTACTCTGTGGAGACGTTTCATGAAACGGGTAAAAATTTCAATGTACCTTGCAGCATTCATCGTCCAGCTATCATGCGCACAGTTTATTGACGATCTTTCGTGATTAATTTACTCACCTTTTGTCACTGACGGAAGTCGCCGGCCTTTCGCTACGGGGGTTGTCAGAAACACTTTCCCGGCCTTCTCGAAAATAGGCTAACCACTCATATTCAGAATTCATGGACAGTGCTTGATCTTCAAAACACGTACCGGCATCGGATAAGTTTCTGTCGGTGTCTTTCCAAGCTTAAAATAAAACTTTAAATAGATCTTTTGTTCGTTCATTTTCCTGTTCTCAGTTAAGAACCAACGGACTAAACAAACATTTTGTAAAACAAGTCTTACACAGAACACAAACGACGCTCAACTGAACAATGGTGGTGGCAGATGGCCAACACCGGCTGTTACACATGTGCAGCGTTTTGTTTCGCTAGTGTTGCCAGATCGGCCGTTCTGTGTGTGTGACTTCATTCACCGAACTTTATAGTCAGAGGTTGTATTCCTACTTTTTAATCTCTGCGGAATTTTTTAATGCTAGTAATCTTCAACTGATGATACCATAATATTGTTGGCAAAGTTTAATGATATTATCAATCCAATTCGTTAAGATGGCAGGCAATCGGTTGAATAGAACTGGAGTTACCACCACACAGCTGATGCCACAAATGATGTTTGATTTCTTAATGAGTCTTAGTCTTATAGTGTAGAATTTTGGATCAATTGAAATTTGAAATTTCAGTATTAAGATTTACTCCAGTCTGCTAACAAGATACAACTACTACTGCAAAAAATCATTTTCTAGCTCTTTCGAGATAAGCTACTGTGCTGCCTCAGCTGATTTCAGATCACTTTGCCACAACAGGGACGATGATATATACACTGATGTGTCACTGAATTAGGGATAGCAAGGGCTATGCAAATTTTGTAGCGCTGCGCATCATTTATGCTCAAGTGAGGGCATTGTGATAACTGCATATATAACGCGTACTGTGCTTGATCCGAATTAGTTGTTGGAATTGCCACTATGGATAAACTATTTGATTTAGACTACCGCGGACGGACAAATAGTAGGTACGCGATGCATGGGCCATTCAATTTCCGGATTCGTCAGACAGCTAGGATTTTCAAGGTCGACAGTCGAGAGTATACCAAGAATACATGGATGGTATACTCTCGACTAAACTAGCGATCGGGAAAACTACAAAGGTCAATTAGCCTTGACACTGTGTGGTGAGAGACAGCTCAGGTATATTGTACGTAGCCAGCGAAGCCAAACATTAGCTCAAATTACCACCAGTTGTACAGTCAGTTTACGAATTGTGCAACACTCGCTTCAACGTATGGTATTCGGGAACCGGTGACATACGAGAGTACTATTGCTCAATCCTCGCTATTGTCCTTCACGTCTTGTCTGGGCAAGAGAGCACAGTGACTGGAGTGTAGAGGACTAGAAACGAGTAGCATGGTATGATGAGTCTCGATTTCGACTACTGAACGCCTACGAGAGGCTGAGAATCTGGCGTCAGGCTCATGAAATTATGGATCCTGCATGCTAGGTTGGAACTGTATAAGGGCATGGTGGCTCAATCATGGTCTGGAGTGTTTTTTTCTGTTTGGAATCTTTGGTGCATGTACCAACCTCCCTCAATGCAATTCGGGGCGTAGAGTTGCTGGGTGATCACCTTCATCCACTTATGCTGTCTGTTATCCGCAGGGTAATGGAGTTTTTCAGCAAGACAACTGTACCTCTCACAAGTCCCGGTTGGCCACTGGCTGGTTGGATGAGCATTTCTCTTACTTTTCTGTCATAAATTGGCCAACTAGAAGTCCAGACTTAAAACCTCTTGAGCCTCTTTGGAATGTTTTGGAACAAGGCACCATCACACAACACCAACGAACCTTACCAAATTATGGACAGTTTTAGACAATATTTGGCAAGCCATTTCCGTGGAACGTTTTCAGAAACTTGTTGAGTCTATGCCTCGTCGTGTGGCAGCCGTTATCAAGGCCAGAGGAGGTCCAACTCATTACTAGGTAGGTATCCCTAATTCAGTGTATATTATGCAGCTCACAAACAACGATTTTATTCACAATATCCTTTGTGCAGCGGCATACACAAGGAGGGGGGCAACCCCCTAGACTAAAATTTTTTAAATTTTTGGCATAAAGATTATGCTTTTGAGCTTTTATCTACAGGTTTTTAAAAATATAATACCCTCGCTATAAAGACCTCTACATTGTATTTTTGTGTGTTCCATTTAATCTAGGCACACAAAAACCCTTTACGTTGGGCAAGAAAGCACATCATCTGGATTAAACAGCCAATAGACTTTAGTTCTTTTCAGCAAACCAGTCCCGGTTTTCTCTGAAAAGTGATTCGGGCCGTGTGCTGATTTGGAAAGAACAGCATACCAAATATTACCAATACAGCATTTTGAAAGACTCGTTTACAGAGGAAATAAAATCGTGGTTTGCTCTGGAATATCTCTGGTAGTCATATTGATATGAATGTACTCCTCGGAGAAAGCTCTGACTATTACAAACATCGAAAAGGAATTTTGTTCCATGTCACTTTATATGCCCCAGCTAATGGTAATTAATTCAATCTATTGGATGGTAATACCCAGACCTACAGAACTAAGCTTGTTGATGAATATCTTGAAGGGGTTAGGAGTATATGGAATGGTGAGCTTTATCTCCAGATCTTAATCCGAAAGAGCATTTTTGGAATTATCTTGAAAGACAAGAGAGTGCCGTAAGTATTCCCTCGAAATCGTTAACTGAGCTAGAACAAGGATTCCTCAATCTGTGGGTGTTATTTAACATTCCACTATCCAACAACTCATTTGACGGGATAGAAGTTGATGCAGCCAAGTACAGGTGGATACATTTGCTATCAAAACTCATTTCTTTAATATTTTTAATAAAAAAAACATTTTTTTTATAAAACAATACGTTTTTGCGGGGAAAAAATGTAATTTTTTTGTGAAATATGCTTAATGTTATAATTATGTCATGATTTTTTTTTATAAAACAGAAATAAATCATGATTATTTATTAAAACAATGCAATTTTTTTAATATAAAATATGCTTGATGCTATAATTATGTAGCATTCAATGACTATTTAAAGCATGTCTTCTAAATTCTATGTTTTTATGTTCGTTTTCAAAATTAGACACAAAAACTGGATTTATCTTTAACTTTCCAAGGACAAAGTGTTTCACAAGGATTTAACAAAATTCACCCAGAAGCTTCAAGGGATTTCTTACATGATTAATGATATAAATATTTTTTAAAGAAGTTCCTGAAGATTTTTCGGATTATTTTCTTTTTACGAGCTTTAAAAATAAAATACTTTCATTGTAAATAATCAAAAATTACATTTCATTCTTATTATTATCACACAAGTAAGTCTTTTGTGCGTGTTAATAAGATATATCATTAAAATCTTAGATAGCATTCCAAAAACTAATACAGCTGAGGCTTAATGGTCACAGAGGATTTAATCTCAATGGGATTACAAAAACTCAGCAGTTAAAACTTGAGTTTTGTGGCAAATGATTAAAATCGAATTCAAATACTGAATAAATCAGAACCCTGTGCAGAAAAATGTTGAAGGTTAAGACTCAACATGTTTTTAAATACCTCTCGTGGAGCAATACCGCAATTAAAAGAGGGAGATGCCAAATAGAGGGTCGTCCTCTTGCTACTTGATACTACTACCTAAAGTACTATGTTAAAAGTATGTCACAAATAACTGTCATGAAGCTTTCATAATTCTGATTACCGTAAAATCTAGCGTAAAACGCGCACTTTTAACACAAAAAATAAGATCGAAATTTACGGGTGCACGTTATACGCCGGGTATAAAAACGAGAAAAAAAAAATGAGCATTGAAAAAAAATACACTTCTGCATAGATTGAAGTGTTGTTTATTTTAAAAGAAATGACTTCCCTCTTATGAACTTAAACGGTTGTAGTTCTAGATGTATACTATTTTTTCAAAAGCTTGGAAATATTTTGAATAAATGACTTAAAAACATAAGAGCATTGCACACATACATTTCAGGTTGCTTCGTAAAAAAAAGGGAATGCGCGTTATGCGGCGAATATACCTAAAAATTAAAAATTGCAGCTTGAAAATATAGGTGCGTGTTATACGACGGATTTTATGGTAAGCAAAAATAGAGAGGAATAAAAAGATTAACAGTTATATTTATAAAAGTTATATTTAATATGATTTTAAGTTCGGTGAATACATAAAAAAATATCTTCGTAATAGGCAGAAAATTTAGTCGTGATTTTTCATTTCAAGATTTCTATTATTGCCATTGTGAACTGTAATTATGTTATTTGTAATATACATACTTCGGAAAAAACAGAATCCGCAAACCACAGAAATTCGAAGACTATTTACAGTGGAGAAATAATATTCGTTTTTATATTTGAAAAATTAGAACGAATTAAAAAAACTAATAGAAAACTTTTAAAATCAAACATGTTTTTACTCTGAATATAAAAGAAATTAGGTATATAAAATTAAACTATCGAGAATCAGAGTACTTGACTTATTTACTTACCAACAAGAACAAACGGTGTTTTTGGACAGAGGTGCCTGACCTCTGGATACCATTTAATTGCAATATTATCATAAGATTTGTTGTTGTCTACACTGAAGCACAGCAAAAAGCCGTCTGTCTGCGAAAACACAATCGATTATTACTCTCTTAAAGTCAAACATATCCTATGATATTATAAAGGGAAAAATAAGAAATTTTGAGGTTTGTAAACTTCATTATATTTCAAATATTTATAAATAAGACATATTTAAACAACCCTTGAAATGTATCCGTATGTCACAATTCAGAAGAATTAGCCTGATTTAATATTTATGAATTAACTCATGTAAAAATGCTTTTTTATACGACTTATAAATGATTTATCATTTATACATGTTACAGAAGTCCCAAACTCCAAATTAATAAAAGATTATAAAAATTAGAGAAAGAATTTTAACAAAATTATTATAATTTGAGAAAATAAAGATGGTAGAAATCAGCCTACCACTTACATTAATGAAAAGTTAGATTCAATTTACAAAATTATATTATAACATTATTGATAGTATAGATCAGTGATCTTCAAAACTAATCAAACCCTCGGGTTCCATGAAGCATACCCAAGGGTTCCACGAATCACAATAAAAAAATCGAAAAGAAACTTATAAATGTATCAAAATGGTTTGGCTTCATGATGTCTCACCCCAAAAATTTAAAAGCTCATCTTCATAAGAAACAAAAATTTCATTTATACATAAAACTTTATTTTTGAATACTTTTAATTTTTTTTTAATAAATAAAAAGAATGTTAAAACGTTTTAATTTTTTAAATATATATTCTTACTAGATTGTGAATATTTTATTGTTTACACCCGGGTTAAACGATTATTTTCTCGTTAGAAATATCTTGGAAAACTAAATATTTTTTAAGGGAAAATCCCCTTTTGATTTTGGAAAAAACTTTTAATAAAGGAGAGGGAAAACAACATTTCAACAGATTCCCTTGTAAAAACTAAATTAATATATTAATTTAATTTATTTAATGGATATTTATTAAAATAGATTAAACATTTTTAAAAATGCAATTTTTTAAGCTTTTATTTATCTATTCAAATATTATTTTAAGATATATTCTTCTAATTTGCGGGAAAAGGTTCCAAAAAATCTTTTAGTTCTAGGGGGTTTCCAAGAAAACACCCACTTTTTGAGGGTCTGTGAGTTGAAAAAAACTTGGGAAAATCTTTAAAAGTACTTTAGGGTTTTACAGTTCATTTCTAGTATTCTCTAATGCAAGTAACCTTATTTGTATATTTTATTTTCAAGTATAAGAAGCCGTAACAAATATTTTACATTATTTAACCTAATGTAAAAAACAAATTTTTAATTTATTGGACAAGTACGAAATCAGAATGAAGATAAAATTTATGAAAGGAGTATTTAACCCACACCTGAGTTAGATTTAAATAATATAACTTTCAACCTGTATTTTGAGAATAAATTCACCAAAAGATATAGAGTAAATAGAAAAATATTAAAATTATGTAATACTAATCACACCTGCTATGAATACACTTATACTCCCTTAAAAATAAGAATGAAAAATTAAATCTTTATAAAATGCATTTATTTTTTGTAGCACCTAAAAACATTATAAGCTATTTTAAATGTTATTTTCATTACGGAATGTTCGTTTCATATCAAAACTACTGTGCTTTTTTCCAAATATATCAGTGAAACAGCTCATCGATTTCTAGGTCAACAGCAAGTATTTTACATTTTCAGGAGTATAATAATTTGGTATCTCAAGTTGAATTCGAAAAGTTTCATTCTATCTTTTGAAGAATTTTTGCTATATATTTTTCCTGTTTCTGTTTTTCTTTCCTCTTCCTGAAATATCAGAAGGAATTTATTATTTATATTTAACATAATGACTATTATTGACAACATGTAACAGTTGAAAGCTTATTCTCTCAAGCAGAAACGAAATAAGGAAGGAAATTTGTGTTTTTTCATTCTTCGATTCAAGGAAGAATGCAACTCGAATTTCTTTGTCTTTGAATTGATGATGGATAATGAATAATAATTATTAATATATACATTTAGATGATAAAATTTAAAACCAGGACATATTTCCTGTGGTGAATAAATTTCATAAATTTTTATATTTTAAACTGGTGTTTACAATGCATTTTTTAAACATTAGTTTGCAGATAATTTATAAATCTGATCAATCTAATAACAAAACCTTAAAATATATTTATTAAATGGCTTTTTTTTTCCCGAGAACAGTTAGGATTCGCACTTACACCTGGATAGGAAAGTGGTCTGAGTCTTTCATAATCTTCTTGACCAGCTGTATCCCATAATGTTGTGCTGACTCGAACACCGTCCACTTCCATCGTGCCCGCATAATTATCAAATCTATAAGGTAAAACACAAGACTTAAACAATGTTTTTGAACAAACTATATGTTTCCGAAAATCCTGCTTACTTATTATTCTCCCCCCTCCCCTAAGAATCGAAAATGAATAATATTTGGTAACTATGCGCTTTGTTGTTAAAACCATTTGATTTGCTTTAATTTTTAAAAAAAAAAAATTTATTTCTCCACAAGTAGCAATACTTTTGAGGTGTTTGTGTGACAAGAAAAATAAAAGTGAATAATAAATTAACATAAAATTAGCATCCAATCAACACCTACATTAACTTTCTTAAAGCTGTGAACGCCTACTAGGAAGTACGTAATTTGTTACAAAATATATTCAAAATGGCAGCTTTTATTTTATTTTATCATATGCATTATTTTCGTGCGCGCCTCATCATAATACATACAAATAATTATCCTTAAGATTATGAATTTTTTATTTTATGAAACACAATAGGATGCATATTCGTCTTCAGTCCAGATGGTAATAAAACATTTTAATTTAGCTATTTAGTTAGTTAAAATGAAAAAAAAAAAAAAAGAAAAGTAAGAAATATCATCTTATTACAACTTTTGTTGATGACAGTTTTACTAAACAGCGGTATTTTTATAAATTTTCCTTTCTATATTAAAATTATAGAAATTACAGATAGATTTAATATTAAATTGAGTACAGAGTTAATTATAATTATGGTTTTAAATGAAGTATTTATATAATGAGTTAGTGTTAAATTAGATCTTTAGCAAAGAGAAATGAATTATTGTAATTGAAATTTTAGTTATGCTGAGAATGTCTGAAATTTGGAGAAAAAAGTTTCATCACTTACACTGTAGGTGCGTATTCTCCTTCCGGAAAACTTCCTGTTGTGTAAGCTATCAGCATGCAAGTTTTGCCTACTGTCCCATCGCCAACAACGACCAGTTTTATTGGTCTGTTGGGAGATGTCATACCTTACGACCTAGAAAAGAAAAAAAAAATAATAGAAAATAAACAAATAGCACATGTTCTTTGCATAGAACATGTTCTTGCAAACACATCAACATCATAAAATAAGTAGCAATTAACTGATGTCACATGAAAAGAATTCATTCTCCTTCTAATATAAAACTTATTTCAAAAACTTTTTAGCCTTTAAAAAGGTTAATTAATAAATTAAAAAAAAACAATCACTCAATTTTTTTTTACAAAAACCTGTTGATGAATGAATTATTTTAATGAATAACAACAGAAATTGGAAAAAAGTCTAAAAAAAGGTTTGAATTATGCAGATTTTTTAAAACAATATAATGGTTGCATTTTTTTGACACGTTGTCAGCACAAACCTGGCTTTTTCCCAGAACAGCTTAAAAGAGAAAAGTACACCGAATATTTCTAATATTACCGTTAATTGGACTCTAAGAATCTATGTCTAGCGATTAAATTTATAAAATCATCAAACATTATTCAAATTAAAATTTCTATCAAAGTTCATAAACGTTCTTTAAAAACGAAAACGGTAATAAATATATGGCAAACAGCCTTTTTAATGCAAACATTATAAAGTAATATTTTTAGAACCGTTAATTTAGTGTAGTAGCTATCAGATTCCTACTGAAAAGAAAATCAGTCTAAACAGACAATTAGTGATAACTAGTGTACTTAACTTATCTTTTATTTGCTTATAGTCCCTGAAAGAAAACAGTTTGCAACCTCCACCCTCGTAATTATAGATAATGTTTGCCTTTCTAAGAAGGAACACCCGGTTAACTGAAGGTCAGAGATCAAGATCAACGCTTTCACAATGAACGTTGATGAATGAGAATAAAAGGAGATCAGGAGGGATAAAAACGAAAATTACACGGGCAAACAGGGACGTTCCTTTCATTTACATGGCAGACAAAAGATGAAAAGAATCCATTCACTTTGGTGCTCCGCATAGAAATGTTAAAATGTTAGCCAATAATGAAATGAAAAATTGCAAATAATTTTTTAAACAAGTCCTGTTAATTTTTTTTTGTTAAAAGTCAATTCCAATTTAGGTCAACAAAGGAAAAATTTTATTTTAGTAATTTTTTATTAAATAATTACAATTAATATAAATATGTATTTACATTTGACAGAATCATAATATTAAGTAGTATAAAAGAAAGGGATTTTCCTTGCAATTTTCCATTTTCCTTTCTACATATAGTGTTGGACTATTATTTTTGTTTTCATTCATTAAATTTAATTATTCCAATAAAATAGTATAGTAAAAAGTCACATTTTCAGAAATTAGGCCATCCCAGGTGGGATTCGCACCTACGACCTTTGGATTAGAAGTCCAACGCGCTATCCATTGGGCTACAGGGACACAACGAGCGATTTTCCTTTTTATATATGGTGTTGGATTATTGTTTTTTTTTAATAATTATTCATTAATTAGAAAATAATGAATCAATATTTGAAAAAACTGTATGAACATCAAATGTCATCCACTACAAGTTTTAAAAAATGTATTTGAACTTGAGGATGGATAAAAAGTATTTTATTAACGATCGAAAATTTGAACAAGATATATATATAAATAAATATAGGGAGAGTGTGCACTAATGGTAGGAATTGAAAAAAGAGAATTATGTGCAATTGATAATTTAGATATTTCAATTGTGTTCTTTAAACCGTGATTATTATTTTGTGTAAGTATAAATATTGCATTCTACAAGTATACTGTGTAATAACGATATGTCTCTAATTAATGATACTATAAAGAGATATTGAAGAATTTCGCAGAAAATATCAATAGTTAATTTACTTTTTATTTCATAAAGTTTTAATACCAGAGTAACTTCATTTGCCTTAAGTAAGCTTTTGAAAAGAATTACTGCAAAAGACAGTGGCATAAAAGAAATAAATTAGAAAATAAAAAGAAAAAACCCTTCACATTTTATTGTTGTGCACTTGTACTCCTTTCGTATTTTTATTTTTTCTAAATAAATATATTTTAAATGAAAAAAAAAATCGATTTTTTTTTACGACAGTAAACTTAAATTTTGTCTCATTTGCCTTCCATTAACTTTTGAATTTGATAGACAAGTCTTAGGCATTTACCACAACAATTCTAAAGCAAAACTTCCGTAAAACTTGTAATTAAAAACGCATTCCTCAACATTTTAACGATATCATGCAATCTACTTAGTTTCTCTTTCAATCAGGAAAAACCATTCAGCAACCGTCCTTGATATGAGAGAGCAGATTTTAATTCCTTCTTTCTCAATTGTTATTCCATTTCGATCACGTTTTAATGGATCCTTTAAAGATGTTGCGAAATACTCATGCATGTGTTCAGCGAAAGAGAAAGTTGGCTTCTTAACTTCCATCTTTTTCACACACAAATCTTACAGATTCACTCTATCAAGGACGTCCTTGAAATTTCGAATATGTAATAGCGATCGGAGATTCTACCATTAACCGATGAAATCTTATCTTTTTTTTAGTCTACAAATGAGATAAATAGAAAACGCAAGTTTTTCATGTTTTACCAGGATATTTTAAATTCAGTAGAAAACGGTATCTTTTCAATGCATCGATGAAAGTTAATATGCTTAGTTATCTAAGCATATTAACATATTTTAATTTTTTGTAAAGTTAAGACTTCTGTTTCCTAAATAAATTTATATTAAAAACAAAACAAAGAGGAAAATGTTTTGTCAACTATTTGACTTATAAATGATGTCCGAGTGACGTCATTTGTTTCAGGCTTCATTGAGGACTTCGACGTCTCCAAGATGTCAAGAACTGAATCCAGTGGACGCCGAGAACTACTCCTTTTGTTTCGAATGCTTAACTCTTTCCCTTCCTTTTCCTCTCAGTGGCACGTACCGATGTTAAAATCGCATAATATACACATCACTATTCAGTTGAACCAAATTAAATAGTACTTTTTCAAACGTATCAAACTATGTTTTATTTGTATGTCAAAGGTAAAAAATAACATCTTAGGTTGTATAAATGCCATACTCGTCAACTGTATAAGACCTTCTCAAAATATGTAATTATTTTTAAGCACATTCCACTCAGTGTCGTAACAGAACATTTGCCCGAAAAGTCTAGTTTTGGGCTTCCAAATTGGATTTTACAAAGGGTAGGTACTTAGCAGCAGTCAGGCTTTGGGTCCCCTAGAACCCTGCCCCTCCAATATGCGGGGGTTGCGGGGATTCACTTTACGCCACTGCATTCACTCCAATTAAAAAAGAAAACACTTTGCTTTGATATGATAAAATGATACGTAATTTAGCAAATTGCACTAGTAGGTTTTAATGTACTTCTACCTTTTATTTTTCCATTTCGTTAATAACATTGGATGAGAAAATTGCGTGACCACTTTCTTTTTCGGTTGAAGTTCTCTCTTGAGCGCAGAAAATAACAACTACAGCTCTCTCTCTCTATTACAAAAGTTTTTAACCTAAAAAACACTCCTTAGCGATCATCATTAATAACGAATTGCTGATTGCCGAAACTTCCGTAAACAATTTAAGAATTGTGTAGAATGAGTTTCGACATCTACCGATCCAAAACAGGTAATGGATATCTTTACCATGACAGACGATTTAATCTTACCTGACCTTGATGATTGTCTGCTATTTTTTCCAAAAGATTTTTATCTTACAAGGAGAGGGCACGCCAAGGAAATTCATTTGGAATCGAGACTTAATGTAATAGTAGTACTCCTTTAGGGTGTTCACCCCTCAATGTAATTCCGCCGAATAGCCAGTCAATTCGGAGAAATTAGGCTTCGAAATTCATGCTTAGCTTTTATACAATTAAATTTTAATTGCATCCAACGATTCTGTAGCTCGGTTGGCAAGTCGTCTGCTTACAATGCGCGAGGTCGAGGTTCGATTCCACGCGATCAACTTTTTTTCCTTCAATTCATTTAATTATTTTTTAAAATTAAATACATTTATTTATGAAAAGTTTATTAATATTAAATGATATTTTACGTAGTTATTTTGCATTTTATAAAGAAAAAAAATTACTGTAATTATATAATTATATTAAATTTTATAAATAGATTTTGTATTAATAAATAATATTTATAAAATAAAAAATTTTTTTATTCATATTAAATGATATTTTACATAAAAATTAGTTACAAATAGTTTTATAATCCGAAATACAATATACTATAAATAAAATATTATATAAAATAATTTATAAAATATATTATTATTTTTAAATTAATTTATAATTACTATAATAAAACAAAAGTCTTTTTTTTATATATTAATTTTATTATTTTATAATTTTATAGTATATTTAATAAGTTCTTTTCAAATAAATTTATTTAATTTCAAAAAGTTTATTTAAATAATTTTAATAATAAATTAATAATACTTCTTATTAATATTAATGCTTAATAATAATTATAATAAATAGCAATTAATTAATTTACTAATTTTAAATTTAAATTAAATAATTTTTTATTAAAAATTTTTATTTTTTTAAATATTTTAATTGATAATTTAAAATAATTTTACTAATAAATAATTTAAGTTATAGATTTATTTAATTTTTTTTACTTCATAAAATACAAAATAATTACATAAAATATCATTTAATATTTATAATAAACCTTTCATAAATAAATTTATTTAATTTAAAAAAATAATTAAATGAATTGAAGAAAAAAAGCTTGTAGCGTGAGATTTAATATTCATATTTACTTAGATTGAAAATTTTAAAAACTAAAATCTCTCTCTCAATCGGATCAAGTCATTAATTTACTTGTTTATCTATACACAGGTATAAATCCCGCGACAAGCTTTTATATCATAAATTGTGTAAAGACGTTATAAGTTGGTAGAAAAAAAGTTTTAAAAGAAAAGTTTATTTATTCTTTTTAGCGCATTTAAATAAAAGCTTGTGTTTTAAAAAGTTTTTTTTTTCTCTTTTAATTTATTTTTTACTTTTTATTTATTGCTGGACAGATTTCTCAGTCCGTTCATCTTATTCAACGCATTATTGTTGCTAGGTCGTTTGCCAGTTAATTTCGAACAGTCTAGCTAAGGGGTACTCAACCTTTTTTCCCGCCGCGACACATGCATACGATAGATAGTTCACTCGGGCTGCAATAAGAGGATAATGGGGGGGGTAAACACTGTAAGACCAAAAAACATTGGACAAAACAAAATTAATCAAAATATTAAAATTTTTTTTTTTTTCTTTTGCTTCAACACTGTATTAAATACGAAACACACACACAAATTTTAAAATCCGTAATTTTAAACCAATTTTTTCAATCTTGGTACAGAATTTGGATGATACTATTCTACAAATGGAAATTAAGTTTCGTGCATATCTTTATAAATGATGAAGTAATTAAATGTTTAGTTAAAAATTTGAGTATTTTTTGAAAAATTGTAAAAAAAACGATATAAAAACGGTATAAAAAACGATAGCTTTAAAAAAAGCAAAAATTACTTCTACATATATCAGAATACCTTTGTTTTAAAGAAACGACTAGCATTATGAACTAAAAGAGTTGTAGTTCTAGAAGTATACTATTTTTTCAAAAGTCTAGGGTAATACCTCGCATAAATGACTTAAAAACATGAGCAATGTGCACTAATATATTTTAGATTTCTTCGTTAAAAAGAGGGTTTCCGTTATGCGGCGAATATACCTAAAACTTAAAAAATCGGCTTGAAATATAGGTGCGCGTTATACGTCGGATTTTACGGTAATTATTTTCGCATTGGAGATACGATACGATTTATTGAAGTCAGAAAATCCGATTTTGAGTCATAATCTGATGAGGAAAATATAATGCCTGTTAAAAGGGTAGAATCCTCTCCATCAGCGGTTCTCAAACTGTGGTCCACGGACCTCCGGGGGTCCCCAGCGCCGTTCTAGGAGGTCCGTCAAGGTCTCTTATTTAATGCTAAGATTTCCTTCTTTTACCCACTCTGAAAGACCTCTTAGAAAAAATTGAAAGACGTGCCATCCTA
The DNA here is from genome assembly GCA_019973955.1 of Trichonephila inaurata madagascariensis. Taxonomy (NCBI): domain Eukaryota; kingdom Metazoa; phylum Arthropoda; class Arachnida; order Araneae; family Nephilidae; genus Trichonephila; species Trichonephila inaurata. Next base: position 770,873 of record BMAV01002826.1, read on the forward strand.
GACTAGATCATTAAATTTCCGCCAAAGAAAAAACTCATAGAACATGTACTTCGATCAAGAAAATTAATTCAGGAAGAGGTGTTCAAAATCTTAGGGGTCCGTGATGTCAGGTTAATAAATAGATGGGGCCACGGTGACTGAAAGCTTAAGAACCGCTGCTCTTCATTACATCAAAATGTTTTTAGAAGAAATCGAGTCTGGAGTTAACAGCTATTAAACTATGATTAAGCAAATAAATATGTCTCCCATTTTTTTAAATATTTAAAATTAAGAGTTTTTAAAAAATATTTTACACATTTAAATCAATATTCTGCATTTAAATAAATCTTGCCAGCTTTATTTTATTTTTTTTAAGCGATAAATTTAGAAGCAGGAAGCAATAACTTTAATTTCGCAATTCATCGCAAAAACCTCGAAAATTTCTTCCTTTAAAATAAGGAAATCTCAAACACTAACAACAAAATTTAAAACAGAAACAAAACAAAAAGTGCATTTACTTTTGGAAATTACTATTATAAAACTAATAGAATACAAGCACAAATATTTTTTTCCTCCAAAGATACAAAATAAATAAATAAATAAAAATAAAAATAAAAAAAAATAAAAAGTAACATAAAATTTTATTTTTAAAATTTAATTCTAAGGAATAATGTAAAAAGTACGCAAGAACCAGAACCTTATTTTCAGGAGGGAAGGGTGGCCGTGGTATCCGAGTGGCCAAGGTATCAGATCGTGGCTTGCTCTTTGTCGATCCCAGTACCACTAAAGACCCGCCGTGTAGTGGAGTGATGCACGTTAAGTCTAGAGCTCAAACGTCCTCCCATTGGTGTGGTAGTTAGGAAAGGGTGCCAGCTCAGGTGTCGTCCTCGTCACTTGGTTCAAAATTACGAGGTCCGTCGCCAAAAGCCCTCGTGTAGCCGAACAAGTGCGACGTTAATATTCACTCACTCAGGAGGGAAGGAAGTTACATTTGTCTTAAGTGAGAAAGGAATTTTTTCTCAGAAAAGAGGGTGCTTATTATATTAGGATTTTATTCCCCCGGCAATGTTTTTTTTGTATTTTAGGAATTTAACAAGGAATATATGCAAAAACATTTACTAATAAAGAAATAGGAACTTCATTTGAAGTCTTATTCTGCCTTCTACATGCACTACGAAAAATATGGACTTCGTAAGTAATTTCCAACAATTGCCTCAATTTTAGTTTCACTTTCTTACAGTAAGAAAACGAACAGCGATTGAAAATAGTAATGTGGTGCAACCACTTCCGCATCACGTTGTCTGGGGTACAGATAAGCAGGACGAAAACGTAATACAAACATTTTAAATAAAATTATATCAAACTTTCTATTTCGAAAGAGCTAGATAATTTTAAAATACAAAACAAGTACTTCTTGGAATAAGGTAATTCAACAGAGTAAAGACATATTCTTTTTTTTTTATAAGCGCCATTTCTCTACTTCCTTCTTTTTTGACAAAGGCTGTAAGCTTCAAACATTTGCAAAAAAATTACAGAAAATAAAAACAAGTTTTTCTTTTCTTTTTTAAAAGAAATTCTTGAAATATTATTTTAAAGGAATTCAGTATAATATTTTACATAAGTGACATAAATACGGTTTGCATCATACAATGTGGCTCCATATTCTTAAACAATACACTATATATTCTTAACTGGTTGATTCAAATGACGTTTGAGCTAGAACCTTACTTACCTGATTTTTACAGTACGATGTACGAGACTTTAAGGAAATGGAAAAATCTAGGTGAACCTTATTTATAAGAATCAGCAAAAAGTTTTGAGAATAGAAAAATGTCAATCGAAGAGCTCTTTCCTCAAATTCTTTATAAAATTATTAGATGATACGTCACCCGTAATTATCCAAATCGCAAAACACATGAGAAAAAGAGAGGAGAGGAGATTGATCACTCGGGTACCTTGGGGTTCATAAATGCTAGATTTCCTGGTTCAAAGTTATGGTAAAATTTTATGGTCCTATGGCTTAATATCATAAAACTAAATTGTTTGATGGTATTCCTTCACAGCAATTGGTTTCAGTTATTAAAAAAATATTTAGAGGCATAAGACAAAATATTTAAAGGTAAGATATGTTATATACTTCGAAATATTCCACAAGAAATTTGTCTAATTTCATTACAAAGAACGTCAAGGCACTGATGATAATTCAATATCATAAGAGATGAGGAAGGTTTTATCAACCAATAATGCAGAATCTAAGTTTGAATAATAAATAATAATTTAGTGTCATCACAAATAATAAGCGATCATTCGAAATCAAATAAAAATTTCTTTAGAACGGGTAGCTTTATTTTAATGTAACAAGGATTAAAGAATAGACATTATACTGAACGGTGCACAATTATGTGTTGCATAGCAGCTTTTGATATCTTTATGGAAAGAACTAAGTAATACTTCTTTCAGTTCAGCGGCATTGCATTTTGTCATATAAAATGTGGAGTTACGAGATGTCTCAGGTTGAATGATTGTTTATATTAACGTTACACTGCGAAACAAGGATATTGGAGAAGGAATCGTAAATTTGAAAGTTGGTCAAGCTGACACAATCCACTCTCCAAACCTTCACACCGCGCCAACATAAACTTTGATCCTCGACAGATTAAACATGCATCAGCCTCTATAAGTTGGGTCTTCAGTGACAGCAGCACTCGGACAGACGACAGAGGCAGTATTGACCGCGAGTTTACGACAATGACCATTCGGCTACCGTGACCACCGTATACCTTCGGGAGTAAAACTAATATTTTACGATTCGAATTGGTTTAAATGTGTCTTCTTTCTATTGTCTCAAGAAAAAGAGCTGGATATAAAATTTAGAAACATAAGACGAACAGATTTAAAGTCACAAAAATGAAATTATGTTTTGAACCATTACAAAACAGAATTCAACAGCTGAACAATGATATAAATATTAAAAAAAAGTAAAAATTGAAAAATATTTTTGAATGGACGATTTATTTCGAACGGATTTGCACATTATGGGAAAAAGTCTGTTCCTTTCCCTTGTAGACTCATTAGAGGATAGAAATGAAAATTAAAGCATGTATTGTATACATAAAATTAAAATGTACTATTATTTTCAGAGTAAAGACAAACATTCCAACAAAAAATCTTTTCAAAACAAACTTATCAGGAGAAATTCCATTTTGAAGGTCTAAGTTAACATAAGCAGCATAATTACAGCATTTAAACACGAGTTAGAAAAGAAGCCTGAAATTTTAAGCATTTGTAGGAATTTCAAAGCATGGTCACGGGGTAAAATTATTAACTAGGAATAAATGATATGATTCATTTAAGTAATGTTCTGCTGAAATCGTGCCCCAAATTTAATGCTTATTTTGAATTATGAACAAGCAGACAACACATGAACACCGGAATAGTGTCTCATGGTCATACAGGTTCAATACCGTAATAGTATTCCACTGTACAATTTCACACATCATTTCAAGATTTTTTGAAGTTTAAATTATAATACATAAAACTCCAATCTTGAACATATTTGTTTTTAATTGAACTCAATCTGTATTCAGTCTCGGCTATCGTTTTCAAATTTTGAAAAATTTAATTAAAAATGTATTAATCTTTTATAGAGGCTTCAGCTCAACCTTCTGATTGATTGATTGATTATTAATGTCGCACTGTTTAGCTACTCGAGGGCTTTTGGCGACGGACCACGTAATTTTGAACCATGGTCAAGTGACGTGGACGACACCTGAGCTGGCACCCCCTCTCTTAACTACCACACCACACCAACGGGAGGACGTTTCAGCTCTCGACAGATTTAACGTGCATCGCTGCCCTACACGGCGGGTCTTTAGTGGTACGAGACTCGAACTCGTGACAAGGCAAGCCACGGTCCGATACCTATACCACTCGTCTACCGCGGCCACAACCTTCTTCTTGAGCCACTATTCTGTTTTTCGGAAATTCAAAGAATTTCATGACTTTCCTCATAATTCATATTTTTCGTATACATAAAAATATTTTCGCCATGCAAATTTTTTTTATCCCCATAAAAAAGCCATAACGTAATACTGTTCAGTATTACATAATAAGAAGTTAGAGCCACATTACAAAAATAAAACTACAATATCATCATTTTTAATGAAAAAATATATTAAAAGAGTTAGATGTTCAGTGTATTTAAATTAACCGCTTCAATTAGACTGGGCTAGTTATCCGTATGAGGTATAGTAACTTCCTAAAAGAATTTTTTTAGCATAGGCCAGGGGTCGGCAACCTATGGCACTCATGCCACATGTGGAATGAGGCACAATTCTCAGTGGCACTCATTCTGCACTACCCCATAAATTTATTAATTTTTGAGTGGATGGAAGTTAATTCATTTGTAATGGACCTTATTTGACAAACATCTTCAGGATCATGGACATTTATGGAATATAATCTGAAAGGTAATTCTAAAGATATATTTACAGCTATTTTGTAAGTTATTGAATGTCAATGATGGAGAAATTAATTGTTTGAAGGTTGAAAATTGTTTGTGTTCTGCTTTCCGCTCTTTTGGCTTTACATATCTAAGTAAAAAATTTTTCCTCATATGCAAAATTTTTCGTGTCTCCCAAAAGAAATTGTTTAAAACTAAACAAAATCGTGTCAAATTTGAAAGTTACAAATTATACCCCTGATTTTGCGAGACGAAAGTAGAGCGGTGCAAGCACTAGGTTAGCATTAAAATTTTTATTTATCTTTTTATTTAACTACTTATATTTTGCATTGTCGGTTTCTTACTTTAATAAATATTTTAAAAATATATAATACATGCATAATTTTAATTTTTATATTTTTGTTGAAGAAATAGTTTTATCTTATGATGTTTGTTTATTTATTTTTGTTTAAGAGAAATATTTTTAAATGATGCATAATTAATATATAATAAAAACTTTAAATAATCTACATTATTGATCTCTGTTCTGTAACTGCTTGCATTTCGCGGGAATCTAATTGTTTCAAAAATGTCCTACTGTGTGGCACACTGAATCATATTGTTAGATTGTTTGGCACAACACAGATAAAAAGGTTGCTGACCCGTGGGACGGACTAGGTAACACCAAGATGAAGTGACCTAGACTTCAATGGATAATACGGTAAAGCGGTTCTCAAACTTTAAATACTGGCAACCCACTTTTCAATAATAATGTTTTGAATGCAATAATAATGCACTTTGACGCTGAACAAAACGATTTTAAATTAAAAAACCGTACAAATTAATAAGAAATATATAAATTTATTTTGTTACTTTTAAGTAATATATTTTTTTATTTTTTTTTCCGAAAAACTGAACAGATTGCAAAATGGGGTGGCTGTTTTAAGAAAATATAGATCTCAGAAATTAAAAAAAGTACTCGGGTGTAAATTTTTAATCGTAAACCTTCCTTTTTAAAAAATTTCCCCTGCAAGACAAAGAAAGTCCAATACTTTTACACTTGTTTTTAATTTAGTATTAATAAAAGTTTAAAATACCTTTGTACATGATACATTAAAAGTGTACTGTCTGAAGTACCCACTCTTTGCAAAAGTTCATTTTTTAAAAAAACGTAAGACATTCTTGATGTAATAGCTGAGTTTTTAGAGTAAATCCAAATGCGCGACAATGTTTACGAAAATGTAAAATGATGTTTTAAAATGAATGCTCATATTATAATTAGTTTTAAGTGAACTGTAATTTTAAACCTCACAGAATTAGCATTTAGAATTAATGTTAAATAATGAAAATATAAAATTCCGATGAAGAATAATTGTGTTATTTTTAATATTTAAAGCGAGAAGACTTCAAAATGTTTTATCCCGGGAGCAGGCACACACTCGATACTAACATTAATGGTCATGCGGGGTAATTGAGTCACCCTAATCCTTTTTTTTATAATTATTTTTATTGTACACGATACAAATCGTGATTCCAGTGAATAATTTAATTAAGAGAAAATATACTTACCTACTTTCAAAGACTTGTAAATTTTTTCTTTTGTAACAAACAGTTTTGCCAGAATTAACGATATAGTGATCTGTGTGCCCCACGCGACCACTTCGGGGTAAAAGTGTATTCAATATAATAATATGGATGTAACTGCTAAAAAATATTGTGTAAAACGTTTTTCATTATGCTTTATATGTTTGAGAAAAATAAATAGTGGCCAAGTAATCCTTCAAAGTTCTCTGTGGTTTTCCAAATATCATAAAACTCTTTTACATGGAACCCTCCCCACAGAAATACATTATTTGCAACTTCCCTAAATGAGAAACAAACACATAAGAGAGGGGTCATAACTAACTGTACCAATAACTTAGAAGGTCAAACAGATGATCAGCAAATATATTCTGCTGCCTACAGCTATAATGAACAGTATTTCAAAAATAATAACAGTGATTAATTTTTTATCTTCCAAAATTTTTTTGATTCTAGGTCTGGTTTTGTGTTTTCTCTGAAAGAGTAGTATTTTAGGTTTAAAAAGAAAACGTAATAAAAAAATCTATCATGGGATTACAGCAAATCAATTAAAAGATTTTTTTATTTGGTTATAGGATCAAAGATAGCTAATTAGGTATTGAAGAAGTTTTAATTTTGATGACGTAATATTGCCAGATAATAAAAATAAATTATATCAGAGTAAAAGTGCATTTAATATTATGTCTGAAAGTATTTTGTTTTAATTCATTCCAGTAAAATAATTATTTTTTAAATCTTATTTTCGATATGCTCCCGCCCCACAGTTTGAAAAACGCTGCGGTAGAGGAGGATATTGTTTGGTCCTTATTGATACCTAAGAGTTGAAAGAGTTTGGTTGCAAGTAAAGGTAGTTGGAAACGTCAGGTTCAGAAGGCCTTGGTCCAACCCGGGCTGTCGCGCCATGGATGATGCTGATGAAAACAGATATTCATATTAATAATGACTTGCCACAATTGAAAATATATTTATGTTTGCATTCTAATTTTATAGACATTATTCCCACTCATTACACAAGTAGAAACTCTTAAATATGATAAATTATGATACAGTATAAATGATCATATACATTATAATAAAATTAAAACAAAAATAGCAAATTTTCTATCGTGATAACAATAGAAGTTCAGCTAAATTTTGTGCCCTTACATGAACGCAAATAATAGCATTTAATACATTATATACATATACAAAGGAGTGACTGTGGGATTGCATACGTCTCTCTCTCTCTCCTTCATCTTCATTATATTTTTCATTGTACAATTTAAATTGTGAGATTGTTCGGTAGCAAACCAGAAATAAGAATTTTTAGTTCATTGTAGAGTGGTTGACAAAGAAAACATGACATCTTCAAATTATATAACAGAGAAAGTTTCTTTTGAAAAATAAGAGTAAATTTTTTAAAGTTTGTATATTGACAGATCCTCTCATAAACTCTCCATTAAAACTGTTACTTATCAAGAAATAACTGAAATCTATTAACATACTTTTTTAGGATAAGAACCTTTTCAAGATCAAACGTCGTTTACGGAAGAAGCGTATATTTATAATCTCAAAAACCGTTTCTTTTGATTAGAAGGTTTCAAAATAACGAGAGACGAAAATCCTTTTCTGACTTTAGAAAAATCGCATGAGAGATAAACCGGAGGTCAACTTGTGTTATCACTTTACTGACAAGAACGGGTGGTGTAAAAACAAAGCACGGTTTTTTATCAGTCTTTGTTTATACAACTTGCATGAAATTTTCGGAAAAGAGTGGATAATTAGTTAAGTAGACTGCATCCTATTAGACATGAGAAATATTTCACGAAATTGAAGTTAAAAATACAGGGTGTCCCCGGCTAAAGTATCCAAAAGCAATGGCTTATTATTACCGAACTACCCATCAGAATGTAATAAATTGTTCTTCCATGGATTGGAAAACACTCCGAGATTTTTTGGGTCTAGTGCGATCGTCCACACGTGCACACATTATTCGGCAACCACAGACGATTAACTTTTTACACTATTTTCATTAGTAAAGATGTGAACACCACAGTAAAAGATGCAGTGCCTACTTTGGTTAACACAATTTAAATCAGTCACGCGTGACAGCAACGTGTTCGAACAGAATGGAATGTCGTTACTGGCTTACCTAATAGACTTATCAGGACTTCTATAAAATGAATTCCGCACACGATCAACAGTGTCTTCTATCACGAAAACTTAAGAATACTTGCCAGTTTGAGATACCAAAGTTCCCATCTCCTTTAAAGTTCCTTCCCATTGGTGGATATATTTTGATGTTGGAGGGTCGACATTCCATTCTGTTCGAATAGGTACGTCGCGAGTTTAAGACCAGTACACTAAAACCCGCCGTGTAGGGGAGTGATGCACGTTAAATCTGTTGAGAGCTCAAACGTCCTCCCATTGGTCTAATGTGGTAGTTAGGAGAGGGGGGTGCCACCTCAGGTGTCGCGCTCATCACTTGACCATGGTTCAAAATTACGAGGTCCATCGCCGAAAGCCCTCGTGTATCTGAACAGAGCGACGTTAATATTCACTCACTCACTTGACCGTGCTTTAAAATTACGAGATCTGTCGCCAATAGCTCTCCTGTTGCTTCAGAGTGCGACAATAATAAACAATTAATCATGCCATGTATTATAATCTACTTTTTAATCACAATTTAACGATTTATTAAGCATGAAGGATTGTTCTGAAAGGATTCTTCTTAAAACGGCAGAATATATGCATAGTTTAAAAATGAAAACTAAAATGCTCAAAATTACTCCAGAAGATAGGAAAACTTCTACTTAGAATAGAATACCATACATACTAGTTACTAAAATTGGTCATTTTTTGAGAGAAAATGTCCATATATGAATTCTAGAGCCAACCAGAATATAGAGGAATTTTTCAAATTATTTTTGTATTGAGAATAAAAAACAACAACAAAAAACAGACCAAGTTTGATTCTTTCCCAGTATAAAATTTTTTGTTTTATACAGTAAAAATAATAAATTAATGGTTTTTCAAATGATATTGTATTCATTATTTTAAATTATGTGTGTTTTTGCATATTATCTAAAATAATACAAAGAGTAAAGTACAGAAATTCAGTATACAAGATCAAACAATGAAATATTAGTAGCAGTTTTTACACAAAATTTCCTTCGAATTCTTGTAACGAAATATTTTGGAAATTTTTATTACTAAGTTCAGAATCTACTTTATTTTTAATGAAAAAAAAAAAATCAATAGGATAATATATTTACTATCATGCCTTATCACTGAGAGATAAAACCTTTTCTTCCTTTAAAAGAAATCATGTAATAGCTCGCAATTTAGACCAGGCCAATAAATTATCGTTTTTGAAGGAGTTTTCTGATAATTTCGTGGTCTTCAGCTATGCTTATCAACTTATCTCTGTTTCAGCTTTCATAATGAATCTAAAAAGCCATATGTTACTCAATAATCCTATTTCAGATAATGATGAAGATAACGAAGGCATTGAGATCATTTCTAGAGCTTCGCGTAGAGCAAGGGTGTGCAAATAGCGGCCCGCCAAGACATGCAGAAAGACCTAACAGACAGAAAACATTCTCAATATTTGGGTCAGCATATAATCGTGAACTGTTTTTCTTGCATGAAGATCAACAGGAATAAATATTGAAGCAAACTGGATGGCATTAACTTGCAAGCTATGATGAGGATTTTAAACAAACAATCTCCCCCTTATTTTAAAAAAAAAAATGCAGAAAAGTTTGATTGCATACATTTATTCAAAACTGATTCTACAATTAAATGCGCTTGTTGCTACAAATATGAAATAAACACAATAAAAATTCTGGATAAAATTGTCACTGTTTTATTTAACACTTATATTTATTGATTACGGTACAAATACCTTTTGCAAAGATGCAAAAATAACTAACGAATGCAATCATTTTAAAAAGACTCGGCTCCCCAGTATCCCATAGCCCAGTGGTTAAGGTATCGGACCATGGCAGGCATGTCAGGAGTTCGAGCCCAGTACCACTAAAGACCCGCGTAGGGCAATGATGCACGTAAACGTCGAGAGCTGAAACGTCCTCCCGTTTGGGGTGGTGTGGTAGTTTAGAGGGGGTGCCGCCAGGTGTCGCACGTCACTTGACCATGGTTCAAAATTACGTGGTCCGTCGCCAAAAGCCCCTGTAGCGAACAGTGCGATTTTAAATATTCACCACCACCCCAGTATCCCGTTTTCCAATGGGGCCCCTGAAAAAAACAATTGCCCACCCAAAGTTTCAAACGTTTTGCAAAAGCTTCTACATGTATTAGAGAGACATTTGATGAAACAAACGAGAAAAGTAATTAAGCCAAATAACAAATTATAGAAAGTCTTGATTATGGTTCACTGTTATATATATAACACCAATTATTCTAATTAAAAAATTAAATATCTCTTTTTAAATATCTGTATCGTTGATGCAATCATTAATTAGAAGATATCTTATTACAGATGCATTCATAAATTTATCACTAACAAAATCGCCGACTGTGTGTGTGTGCTATTTGGCTATGTTTATTTTGAGATATTAATGACTCATATTCAATTTATTGGGAAAAGTAATGCTTACACATTTATTTTTCAACAGAATCTTTTGATAACTTTGATCTTAATCTTTTTCCTTTCATTAATCACATTTCCAAAGACTTCAGATATAATTACAAATTGGAGATCATTTCCCTCTGCAAAATTCCGCGTTTGATCATTCTGCAATTTCCAAGAAATATATCTTATTTTTTACCTCAAGAAAAAAAAATTCATTGAAATGATTCAAAATTGATAAGAGATCGTTAAGAAATGTTAAACACTATTTCAAGAAGGAAGAGGCAGCGCATAAAAACTTTTTTCCCCATATTATTAGATAAAAATAGATAACCTATTTTAAATATTATATTCAATCCCGGAAGCATTTTTAAAATTCAATATGGAGGACAAAGAAACTTAATTATTAAATCAATGTGAAAATTGTCAATTGTTACTCGTAATAGTCCCTGCTTACAAATTGAAGCATTTTTTTTAAAACAAATATCTTTTCATTGCTGTTTTATCACTGTTATATCACTGGGTGAAAATTCGTTTGATAGGCTGACTATTTATGAACATCGCTCTTAAACAAAACGAGATCTATTGATTGATTATGCATTAACGTCACACTAGGAAGCAACATGAAGGCTATCAGAAACGGATTTTGTAGTTTTAACCCAAGATCAGGTAACAAAGATGATACCAGAACTGGCACCCCATTCTCCAGTGGCGTAATGTCACCCTGCATCGGGGGGGTCAGGATATAGGGGACAAAGTTTGACGATAAATACTTACCCTTTTAATTTTTTTTTGGGCCCAAAACTGTTTTGCAGGGGGGCCCCTATTACGCCACTGCCATTCTCCAAGCTTCTTCACTATGCCAAAAATAATGACTTCGAATTACGACACATTTAATAGGCAAGTACCAGTGGCGTAACTTACACCCCTGCATCGTGGAGAGAGGCAAGATTCTACGGGGCCCAAATCCTATGTTATGATATGATTCTGCAATTCTTGGGACAAGCGCCTTGGGGATCAATGACTAACTTTGCAGGAGGACCCTAATATTTTCTGTTTAGCCACTGCTTGCTAAAAGTTTTAGCGGTATGAGGACTCTACCTCTGATACAGTTCTCGGGAAAATTCATATGAAAACGTTTTTAGCAAAAGACGTTATGAAATCATTCAGCGTACATTAAAAAAAATGAAGAATTTATATAACTTCACACTAGAAATTTTAT